>JXCR01054101.1:17842-36342 GCA_002079205.1 Phalaenopsis hybrid cultivar | reverse complement strand
ATATATATATATATATATATATATATATATATATATATTACACAACTTACTTTTCATATAAGAATCAAGTTTTTAGCACTGTAGTGGTGTCAACTTCACAAATCCTTACATACAAAAAAATCGGGATCAATCTACTCAGGGTGATAAGAATATGAAGTTTTTTCATGCGTGTATCAAACAACGTAGAGCTCTGAATACTATTGTTCGCATTAAAAATGACCTAGGAGATTGGGTCACGGGGGAACATGAGATAGAGGAGAGCGCTGTAAGGTACTTCACAAACCTTATTAAGGCTCAAGACACTACTTTCACTATAGAGATACATTTATTTAATGATATCTGTCAGTATACGGGAGAATTAGATCTATGTAGCATTCCTAATGAGGATGAGATACTTAACGTGTTTGCTGATATTAATGCTAATAAGGCTCTGGGCCCAGATGGCTTCACTTTGGATTTCTTAATTAAATGTTGGAGCATTGTTAAGATTGATTTGGTTGCGGCGATACAAAGTTTCTTTGCGGGGGAACCCCCTGACAAATATTTTTTGTCTGCTACTATTATTCTAATCCCCAAATCCACTCAAAAAACTACTTGGATCATTTTCGTCTGATATCTCTTACTTCAATCATTTCGAAGGTGATAAGTAAAATTCTGGTGAAACGTATACAACCTCATCTGCAACAATTGATTTCTCTAAATCAATCAGCTTTTATTTAAGGGTATTACCGATAATATTATGTTGGCGCAAGAGCTATTTTATGATCTTGATAAGAAATGTAGAGGTGGAAATCTAATCACTAAATTTGATATCCACAAAGCCTATGATTCTCTGAGTTGGGATTTCACACTTAAGGTGCTTAGTGAAAGAGGGTTCTCTTCCTCCTTCTGCAAACTTATTTACACTTGGTTTCTCTCTAATAACTATAGTATCCTTATTAATGGCAGGATTCATGGTTTCTTTACAATTGTACGTGGGGTAAAACAGGGCGACCCTTTGTCTCTTGTTATTTTCATATTAGCTTTTAATTATTCCTCCGTCTACTTAATGACGTTTTTACAAGAAATCCTTTTCAACATTTTGCTCATAGATCCAGAGTTTCTGTTTCTCACATTGCTTATGCGGATGATGTTATATTATTCTCCAATGCTTCTAAGAATGTGATGTACTCCTAGCGTGTGTTGTTTTTGTGTGTGTTTTATGTCAATTTAATTCCCTTGAGACGGCGCCAAAAAACTTGACCAGACCCGCAATTACGCAGTAATTTAACATTCAAAAGATGATAAAAAACTTGACCAAATTTATATTTAGCGACTAATATGAAAAATTGAAATGTTATAAAATATATCAAATAGTTCACAAACTATGGGTTCTATGCAAGTTCACGTATCACTTCAAATAATATAGGACTTTCTGATTAAGCCCCAAATATCGATCCCATGAGGAAGCGAGAAAAGAAGACCTTAGTAAAATTCCAGTCTACTACTTTAGTCCTTAGTTTGGAATGTTGATTAAAATGGTGTTTTATCTAGCAACTACTCTTAAATGCGAATGTTAAATGTAAGGATAGTAATTATTCCTAAATGTAAATATTAATTCTAAAGACAACCCTTTCTAGATGAATTGGTTTGAAGAATTTTAAGATGTTAAAAACTACTATTCTTATGTAGTGAATTGGATAATGTAAACAAATGTGATACATTAAATATTGTATGTGCTAAATAGGAACAATCATATTATCTACCCTCTTCCTAGTGCATAAAGAACATTGGCTAATCCAAGGTTTGGTCCCTAAATCCGTGGTTAGGCTAGGGGGATACTGACTCTCACTCCAGAGCTCCTACATCTTTTTGCTTGAGGGCTAACATCTCGCTTTAGTTTCCAAATACTTGGACCAAATTGAGGATTTTAGTCTGTCACCCTAAAATCTCCAATTTTATGCACATCAAAGTATATTTCTCTATTTATTTGCACTTAACCCCCATGGACTACTCACTCATCCATAGAATTTGAATGTGGCTATACTTTGTTGAGAATTGCACCGCCCTCTCGGGTCTCAATGCAATTACAACGAATTTTAATACTACAACGAGCTCTTATTATAATGTAAATGAAGTGCAAGTAAAAACTATCACATTTATAATTAAAACTTTGTCAAGCATGCATCCCAATATCCTAAACATGAATCCTACTCATTGCAAAAGAAAAGTAAAAGGAAAATAACGACATAATCTTCTCATGCCACTATTTCCAAAAAAGAAAAAAAGAGTAAGAGAAACATATCACAAAGCACGAAGAAAACACAAAGAAAAACTTCATTACATCAAATGAAATCCACTAAATAAGTGTTTACAAAATCATAAGATAATAAAAAATACAATACTTAGCTTTTTCCCTTGATTGAAAGATGAAAATCTCTCCGAAAAAATCTCCCGCTGATTCATGCAATGCTAGTACATTTCCTTATAGGCTCTCTTAAAATCCCCTCTCCAATCTCTCCAAAAAAAGGTAGAAATCTACATTTCTACTTCTATTCTAAGATCTATAAACATTCTTCACATTTTTTCACTCACACACACACTTTTTTCTGACATAAAATCACTCTATTATAGTGTAGGGACAAATTTCCCAAGAGATGACTCAAGCAACCTTCAAAAAATTGTCCAAATTTAATGTATATGGGCAAATAACAGTCCCTGGCACCGTCAGTGTCGTTTCTCGTCGTTCTTTGGACTCTGGTGCCTTCGGCACCCAACTCCACTGTTTTGCTCCGTTTGGCTCGTTTTAGCTCCGTTTTGTCCCGTTTCAGTTGAGTTGTGTTCCGAACAGATAGACCTACAAAATAAGCATGAAAACAACCTTTCTTTAAAGTGTGATTTCATTAAAAAATGTGTGAGAAGTGTAAATGAGATTAAGCACAGAAAGATATATCGAAATGTGTCAAGTCAGAATTTTCTTTCTTGTTTATTTTTACTCCAAATTGCACCATTTTTATTTTATTTTCTCCAATAGTCTATTTCCTGTGCCTGAAACAAAAAATATGCAAAATATCTTCCTTTAAAGTGTAATATCATTAAAAAACATTAAAATTGAGCATAAATATATATGAAAAAGTAGGTGATTTTTAGGTGTATTAAAATCCCCCAAACTTATATATTATTTGTCTTCAAGTAACCCTTTTACGACATAAAAAATATGAATTAGGATAAAGATTAACTTATAAACTTTTTTACTTTAGTTTCATAAATAAAATAGAATAATTTAAGAAAAAACTTTTATTAGTATCTCTGAGTTCAAAGAACTTAGATAAATTTATTTTATATTTTTTGTGATTTTTATTTTATTTTTTATAATTATTTTAATAAAAATATAGAAAAATATGTTTAACTAGTTAAAATACATTTTTATAACTTTAAATATTTATAAAGGCATTTTTAAGTTGCTTTCTTTAATCAAGGAGTAATTTTGTGATATTTTGAGACATATTTATACTTTTTATATTTTTTAAATTATTTTTAATTAAAAATAGCTAAAAATGAACTTTTTTCCCTTAATTTTATTTTTTTAGGTGCCACTAATCTCAAAGAACACCTCAAACTTAATTTTGTAATTTTCTGATTTTTATTTTATTTTGTATAATTATTTTAAGCAAAAATTACTATTTTCCTTTAAAAATCCTTTTTTATTTTAAAAATAAGCTTTCTAACTTTAAAATTTTTATGGAAGTATCCTAAGCTTATTTTCTTCAATTAGAGATATTTTTGTCATTTTTTTAGTCATATCTACGTATTTCAAATTTTATTAATTTCTTAAAAAAAATACTTAATAATGCACATTTATTTTAGATCGTAGTTTTTATTTTACCTTTGATCCTTTGACCACAATGAACACAACAAACTTGATTTTATATATTTTTTTGTTTTTATTTTAGTTTTTATAATTTTTTTAATTACAACAAGGTAAAATTTCTAGAAAATTAGGGCTTTTGATGCTAGGGGTGTCCTCTGGTCAAAAGTTCATATGATTATGATATTTAATTAAATTAATTAATTATAATTAAATTTTTCCATTGAATTGTTAATTAATTTAAAATAAAATACTTAATCAATATTTTTAATTTTTGATCCATTAATTTATCCTATGTTCACTGAGCACGTAGGTGTTTTATTTTATTTTTACGACTTTTCTACGCTATGATATGAATTTTTTAAGTTAAATAACATTATTTATATTTAATTAATTGGGAAAACCCATATTTATCTACTTATACATGTAGCGCTGACTGTATCATCGGACATGTCGAAAGCCCACGTGTCGCTCGTTAATTTGCCACGCTTTACACCTCAGTCGCTAACTCAGCCCGCAATTCTCGTAACGTCGCCCCATTCGACATGAACTCCACCATTTGTTTGATACAAGCGGAAATGGATAACATCAGTTCATCATCCCCGATCGTCCGTGACCCGTGAACCATTCGCGATCCAACCCTAATATCTTGCTCGATACTTAACTACATTAAGCGTGGATTAATCTTATGCATTTATCTAAGTGAGACGAATACATCCATACGACTAGATACACAGGAAATATAAATCTCTTTCATAAAGGTTCAAACTAAGGCTAAATTAGGGATTTTCAAGCTATACCTTTGCCCAAGTGGTGAGGCCTCAATTGGGCTAGTTGAGAAGCTTTGTCTTGGTCCCACAAACGTCCTCTAAGTGTCAATTTGAGCCGTGGTTGGTTCTAGGTATGAATTTGGTCAGAGGGTGGCTCGAGTGTGGCATAGGGATATGTAAGAGAGCTCGGGAATGGGGACGACTTTTAATCATGGAAGTTATCTTGAGGTGTTGTGAAGCTTCTGGCATGATCAATTAGGAGTTTTGTGGAGTTTTTTGGAATGAATTAAAACCCCTTGGATTTCAATTGGGAAATTAGGGTTTCTCAGTGGGGGAAAAGGGCTAAAAATGGCTGAGATGAGCTTTGTGAGGTTGTGGGAAGGTCTGGGAACAATTTGACAGGGCTTCGCCACAGTTCATGCACTTCTTCTTATTTGGTCGTGAGGGGTAGTGAGTTTATAGTCAGAGCTACGGTGGCCAACTGGGCAGGTCACGGGGTCCAAGGTGGCTCTTTGGTGGAAGTAAGAAGAAGGGAATTGTCCACTGTGAGTGAACTAAGTGAGGGAGTTCAATTTTGGGTTTTGACCAAGAAAGGCCTCTCGGATTTGGTGTTTTCCGACAGTCAAGGTGACCGACCAGCCAAGAAGAGGTCACCATCTTGCTCAGGATGGTCAGGGGTGAAGTGTTGTGAAGCCAATTGAGTTGGAGCATGGGTAAGGGTGTTTAATTTAAATAGAAGTTTAAAAGTTACGTTTGACTTGGGTTTAGCCCTATAAGAATGGGTTTGGGTGAGTCCCCATGGTTGGCAAAAAACTGATGGAGGCCAGATGGATCAGTGTGGTTAAGTCCCAATCAAGCTTATCTAGATTAAATTTAGGTTTAAGTGAATCATGAGAGGGGTTAAGCACTTTTTAGGGGATCATTAAAGGGGCTCCTCCTTTTGCCACTTTGGGTAGGGTGACATGGCATAGCTCATATGGCTGACCTATGGCTTGAGGAAGGCTTCATGGCTTGCATGTGGCTTGTACTTTTTTCCCTGAAAAAGGATTCTTAATAATTTTGGCATTTTGGTGAAATGGTATTATGAAACCAAATTATGGAATTTAAATCATGAAGTTTAAAACATAGGGATTGATTTTGATTAAATGGATGATGAGGAGAAGAATTTGTCATGTGGGCTTTTGATTTCAAAGGAATTAGAAGTTGGGCTTTGTTTTGGTGGACTTTTAAAGATGGGTCATGGGTAATTAATTTGGGCTTTTGAATTAATTCAAATGATTTTTAAAATTAATCATGATGGGTTTATTGAAGTCTTGAATTTGCCATGATGGAATTTAGGACTTAAATTTGGTAAGGTTTGATTTGGTTCATGGGTTCAATTTGGTGAAAATTGACATTAGAGTTGACTTGGGATTTGAATTTGGACTTGGCATTGAGTGAGAATAGATTTGATTGGGAATTTTTTATTGATTTGAGGTGGATTTTGGGAATTTTTTTTGAATATGAGGAATTAGTTAATTTTGGTGGAAAAGGGTATTTTTGGTATTTTGGTAAAAATTGGGCATTTTTTTTTCAATTTTGGGGTAATTAGGTAATTTGGAGAGGTTTGAAAATAATTTTTGATGAAAAATTGGGTGTTTGGTTAATTTTAGGCATTTTTGAGAGTTTAGGGGTATTTTGGTAATTTGACCAATTTTGATGGATTTCGGGAACTTTGGGTTAGTTTTAGTAAATTGGATGACTTTAGGCTCTGTTTGGCGCAGCTGCAGCTTTCCAGCTTTTCAGCTGCAGCTGCGTTGCCCTAGGAAGCTGCTGTGGAGAAGCTGGTAGGTTGTTTGTTGCAGCTATGTGAAAACAGTTGTGGGGTAATTGTTTCTGAAAAAATGACAATTTTGTCTCTGTTTAGTTAAATTGTTTGGAACAGAATAATGACAGTTTTATATATGATAAAACAGAAACAAAAATTTACTTTACAAGCTAAAAATATAAAAGATAGAATTCTACAATTTTTAGTCAATCTCAGAAGTCATAAATTTGATACTTTTAAGGAAAATAAAACAAAGAAAAAAGAAATCTTTAAGAATTTCATTATAGAAACTTCATATCACCATGCATTTGTAATTGGTGAAAATAGAGAGCCTTTGCTCGATCTTATTAATATTATCATGCTTTCTATCAAATACCAAGTGAAGAAATTTCTACATAAATTTTCTAATGAGCTTTTTATGTGACTTCATGAAACACCAATAAATTTATATAGCTGAATTTGGAAAATCAAACAAGAACAAAATCAAACAACTTTAGTGTTAAATTTTAAACTAAGAAGGGGACAAATTTGGTGGATAAAAGTTCACACACATAGCTATATTACTAGCCTAAATTTGGCACGTATTTCCAAAGACAATCCAGTCTTATCATAGCACGTTTAGAAATAATTGTTGGATAAAATGATTTCAACAATAGCAAGTTGAAGAACCAAAACATTACTGCCATTTGAACACAGGTATTCTCAAAGAAGAAAAAAATAATGGCTTGCCATCTGACACACAGAAATTCCCAAAGCTTTTGAATGAACCTATGCAAATGAACAATCTCAATAAGGAAATTAGGTATAACTAAAACATTCATGTGAATCACCATAAAATCCTTGGGATAGAGGAAAATCTTTTATGGATGGTACGAGAACTCAATTTTATGAAGTTTTTGGTTGTGTGCTGCTGCTCTCAACTCAAATCTTTAATATCACATCAAAATTAGCACTATTATTACTTATTAAAAGTGAAATACACAAATCCATGCATAGGTTAAAGCACCAAATGCTATGTATGTAATATCAAAATATAGGAATGATAGATGTAAATCCATAAGAATTGTGTCCTACAAATGTAAATTTTCCAAATGATTCATACTCTGCTTTCCATTCCATAACAAAGGCATGAGAACTTCAAAAACAGAAAAAATTATCTATGATATTGACTACAAAGAAGAATGGTCAATAAGTAAATACAAATTGTAGTTTCTGTTGTACATACATGGTAACAAAACTTTTGATAAATATAAAATGCAGATTAACCAAAAACAAGTCAGATTAGATCACAATTAAAAATTACATTTTGATCCACTAAAAAGAATAAGCTTAGGGATCACTATTCACGGTTCACATAACTAAGGAAAAAAAAAATCAGGAACCATAATATCCAGAGCACTGCTGCAAATCAAGCAAAAATAGCCAAACAAAACATTTCCAAAGACAAATTGAAAAGCAACTACCAACCTTGTTAGAATTAGGAATCAGATTCTGCAACACTCTCATCTTCTCATTTATTCTACTTCTCCTCCTCTGAAAAGGAAGCATAAAGCTCGAAGGGGTTAAAAAATCAAAGAAAAATCAAAACAGGAAACCAGTAAACAAAATTGTCACATTTTCCGACAAATTGTGAACTTTACCTGCTCTGCTCCTCTTCGCTGGGAAGAAGAACGGGGGTCGGGAAGAACAAGGCGCGGGGTCGGGAACACCAGGCGAGATAGTCAGACGACGCGGAACACCAGGTGGAACGCTAGGGCAGAGGGCTTGTTTGCGCCGAAAACAGGGGCAATGTGGAACATTAGCGAGGCGAAAGCTGGGCCGCGGGGTCTATCCCGCGACTGGCTTTTCACTCGCTTTAGCTTCCTTTAGCAGCGAAGCTGGGAGCCAAACGGAAAAACTTCGCGATTTGGGGCGGCGCCGCGTGAAAAAAGCGGCCCCAAACTGAGCCTATGATTGGTTTTGGTGGAGTTTTGAGTGAAATCAAGAATTTTTACAATTTTTTTGGGTATTTTGGGAATTTTGGTAAATTAAAGTATTTTTTGAAAATTTTAGGGGTATTTTTGGACAATGTTGGATGGTTTTAGGGGGTGAGCATGCAAGCCATGGGTAAGCCTTCTTAAAGTCATATGAGTCTTATAAGAGCTCATCTTGAAGCCTCCACTTCTTGGTTGTAGTCATCCTAACCAAGAGTTAAGGACTTAGGACCACCCATATGAGTCTTCAAAAGAGTTAAGGAGTGGTTATGAATATCATGGGGGGAGATGGGTCGATTGATGGTTTTGGGTGTGTTAGGAAATTTGTGGTGAGTCCAAGTATGTGTGTGCAAGACCAAGCCACCTAGGGATACCCTAAGGACAGTTGGTCCTATAGTAACTCATTCTTGAGTCTCTACATGTTGGTCTTAACCATCTCTTGTGACAAATGAGGGCTTGTCACCAATTATGTGAGCCTTTAGAGTCAAGAATTGTTTAAAATTTCTATGGGGGTGGGTTCCATCACTACTCCACTAGAATAATCAATATTAAAGTTCTTTGTATAGATCCTAGGCTTTTAAAGAAGGGAATCAAACCTCATCAAAAATGAGGTCAATAAGACACTCTATGACCTAGGTGCCAGTGTCATTCTCATGTCTATGAATATTTACAAACAACTTGGAAGACGAGAAATTAAGCCTACCAACTTGACACTCTAGTTAGCAGATCAATTGGTGGCTTGCTCTTTAGGAATAGTTGAAATCATGTTTGTCAAAGTGGATATATTCACTTTTCTAGCTGATTTTGTGATCTTAGAACTAAAGGCTGATAAAGAAATGCATGTGATTTTTTAGAGACCCCTTTTAGTCACTAGAAGAGCTACTATTGATGTTCAGAAAGGGAAGGAAATTTTGAGAAGTAATGATCAAGAAGTTATATTTGACGTTTTAAAATCACTTGACCTTTTGCAAACCCTTAGGAATGATCAAAACTAAAAAATACAAACAGCTGCTAGGGAAGTAAGAATACAATCTGTTGTATCAAATGAGTTGAACCTGGAAAAGCAAAACATAATTGATGAATTTTTTGGAAATCTAACTAATAATAATATGACTCTTCCTGTAAGAGAAACTGATGCACTAACCTTAGACCTTTCAAAATAGTACTTTAATCTGCCTTAGGGATTCATTGAATATTATCAGATCGAAAGTGAGAGGTTACTACAAAACCTCAATCGGTAGAGAGAACAAGATTAATAATTGTGGAATGAAGTTGGGAGCTTAACATTACTCGAGGATGAGAGAGAAAATAAAGAACAACTTGAATATGAGATGAGCAATCTAGGACCACTGAATTGGCAATTCAATCCTAGAGACCATGTTTATGTTGATTTCTAAAACTTCATCTCGGTGGGGATGTTAAACCGAGCACTTTCTTGGAAGGTAACCCAAGCATAATTTTCTCTTTTGATGTATTCATCTCAACAATTATATTTTCCATTTGCATGTGTTTGTTTGATGTTTTTTGTATTTGTTTAAGTGTTAGTTTGTGTGATGTTAGTCATTGTCGATCACTGGTCCCTCTACAGAGTAGTGGTTTATTCGAAGGGGGCAGCAAAAAAAAAAAAAATTCCCACCGTACGAGGGATTGATGTGACCACGACAAGAACTGACATGATCACGCCACTTTCAGGCATGACCATACTACCCTTGGCATGTTTTGGGTAAGTCACAGGAAAGGGCGACGTCACCATGACATAGCCCAGCGTGACCATGCCACTTCACATTAAATACCACAAATCTAAAATTCTTTAGCACTTCTCTCACTTCCTCCCTTGCCTATGCTGCTCCTAGATTACCAGAAAGGGTGCTCCTTATGTTAGATCCAGCCATCATTTGATATATCAGAGTAGAAGCTCTTGGATGTGGTGAGTTTGCTTGCTAAGCCCCTTGTTTCTCCATTTTTTTTTGTAAATCCACACAAATCTCTCTCATATTCCCACAAATATCAGTCGCCTTAAGTTTCCATGATATTGTTTTGATCTCCACTCTCGCTCTCTAATTTTGGTGCAAAAAACTTCATTATTTTGATCTATCTTCCCCAAACCAAAATTTGTTTTCTTTCCATGGCTCCCAAGACCAAAGGGAAAGGGATCCAAGCTAGGACCACACTTTATTTGTTAGCCATATGGTTTCACAGCGGTATGACAACATTCTAGTCCAAAAGAAGTCGATTCCGGTGTGGTTGTTTCAGTTTCTTGAGGTTAAGATTTTTGTTGAAATTAATAGACAACAGTGGTTGAGTTTGTGCTATGCTTTTGACTCTGGTATTATCCCACTCATATGTAAAATCTATGCTGACATGAAAGAATCCATGGATGGGCAGCCCTTTTGGTTTGAATAGGAAAAATCCACAAAAAAATGCCTCCTAACCTAATGGTTTTCTCTAATCACAAAAAACCCTAAAATGATTGCTAGAAAGGAAACTACATTTCACCTTCGTGATGTTTGAGTATGCTTTTTCTTTGCTTGATCTAAGTTCCCACCACATGCAGACGAAGCTAGCTCCACTCCTTTTCCAAATATAGAAGAAGCTCTCTCTTTTCCCTAGGAGATTTGAAGCTCTTTCATCTTCCAAGCAAGATGAAGCTCTCTTCTTCCAAATGAGATGAATCTTTCCCTTTGAGAATCTTTTGCCAAGCCTTCCTTACCCTTTCCTCAAGAGATCAATGAAGGAAGAAGGGAATGATCAAGAGGTAGAAGATAATCAAAAGAAAAAAACACAAGAAGTTCTCTCCAAGTTCTCTCAGAACTCTTCCCTACTCTCTTGCGCGAATGCTTGCCAATTCCTTCAACATTTTGCCCTCAAGGGAAGTGATATCCCTTGGCACATAGCCCAGATTGGATCTCTTGCCCGTTTTGGGATGAGCCCAGAAAATCACAGAAACCATTTTAGCTTAAAACCAAATAAAAATGGCTTATCTGACTGTTAAAAGGCATTCCCGGCGGAAATCGGGGGACCATTTTGGAAAAACAGCGTGAACCAGATTTTCTGGCGTGGTCGCGCCTGCACCCAGGCTTAATTACATGGGGGTCTGTCTGGCCAGCATGAACATGCCAACTTTGGGTGTTGTCACACTCAAAGGAAAGTGTCACACCCTACTTAGGGCTCGGGCGTGGTCACACTCGCTTTTGGATGTGGTCATACCAAAGGCAAGGCATGGCCACACCAGTTCTAAGCGTTGTCACACCGGGCCCTTCGGCCCTTTTGACTCCAGAATTTTGCCAAGCGGATTTTATGACTCATTTGAGCCACGGAACTTCCTAAATTACTGGATTATGACCTCCAAACACTAGGATGGTCATCAGGCTCACCTTATATTGGGAAACCGATGGTGATTGACTGTAGTCGCTTTCGAGCACGACCAGAATGGAACAAACCTTTAATCTGGTGCAAGATGTGCCCGCTGAAGGCTGTACAGACTCCTTGAGTGACGAAAAATTACGTGAGAACAAAATGTGATTTCTCATAAATCAGAAGGACGTCCAGCGTGTACGAAATTAAAAATGGATGCCAACTGTGTTGTCTGTGGACAAATATTTGCAATACCCCTTTGTACATATTCTATTGAATTCATAGGTTTGTTTGAACAACAAATTTTTCAAACATTTGTTAACGATGAACAAATAGAAAAACATATGTAAACGTAAAAGTTAAATTATATAATCAACTTGGGGCTAAATTTTTTAAATAACATTTTCTAAAATTTATTCTCTTAAATTTAGGTGTGCATAAATATGAACAATATAGTTTAGGTGTTAGATATATAAATATATTGGAATTTGGTTGTATGTTTACAATAAAAAATACTTACAAACATAATAAACCTATTTATTAATGTTGTATTATATTATGTTTTATTTTTAATTATGCTCTTATTTTATTTTTAAATATGCGCTTATTTATATTTTAATATTTCTATATTATAATAATAATAATAAAGTAACTTATTATTAATTCCCTTAATAGTGCCGTAATAATGCTCATTAGATTATTTACTCTCTTCTCATTATTATATAATAAAGCCTATTAAATTAAATATGCCTTTAATATTAAATAAAACTTTGTTGAAAAAAATTATTTCCCCTGGCTATGCAGAAGCATGACCAGACACGGATCAAAGACGTGGTTTCTTTAAGTATGTTTGGGGTAGTTGCAGCTTACTGAATAATATGTTGATAAAATGATTAAAAATAATCTCTCGATAAGTTAGATGCGGTGAATATTACAAATTTTTTTTTTTTTTAAAGTCAGACCGCAACTAGAAAGCCGCCCACCGCACTTAGATAGATATGATGTGAAAACTCTGTTTTTAGCGTTTTGAAAACATATAAGCTGTCAAAATGCAGTTTTCCCAAACAGGTCTGATGTGTTTTCAAAACGTCACCGCTCCAAATAAGCTGCCACAAACACGCCCTTCATCTCTTATATTTTAGTCAAATGAAAAGCTTAATTAGCTTAAGATTTATCTTTATGAATTTTTTGTTAAATTATTATTACCTGATTGTTGAAATCAAAATTTTCATGTAGGTTATCGAAGGCATAGAGTGCGAGAATCGAGAGTGAGAGAGAGGGAAAGAGAAGGTGATGCCCCTACAGCGAGGGGAAGTGGGGGTGTTCCTCTAGTACGGTGGTCCGTTTTATTTATTAAAAGAATAATTAGAGAAGGGGAGAGCCAAAATGACATTTATTTCTTTATAGAAGTACAGGTTTGCTGCTGTGAGTTATTTTCATTGGCCCCTCTTCATGTCTCTGGCACATTTTAGTACCGACAAATATGTTTTAGTATTTCAGGGCACTTTTTGGTCATACACAAATGCCCCTAAACCTCCTACTTCTTAGAAGTGAAGCTAAGAAAATGATGAGAGACTTTAAATATATAAAAAATGCAATCATAATAATGCACCAATTATACTCATTTGATTTCAGCTTCTCTCAGCGCATTGTTTTCTCCAATCTCTCGGAGCCTTTTCGGGTCGAATTTTAATCTGTCACTTAGTCAGCACTTTTGAAGAAGTGTTAGTGGTTTATTCAAGAAATAGATAAAGCTCTGGATCACTTTTTACCTTTGCTTATTTTTTTTCTTACCCTTGCCGTACAATTTGATTACGACATTTGAATGTTTTGGGTTGGTTGATGACTCATATCATCAGAATGAACTTTAGTCATTTTTCTGTATTGTAGTTCGATGATCGTTTGTTTCAAGTCTTACAAAGCCTGTGCCTCGTTTGTTCGGTGATTTTATCGCCTCGGTCGGGCCTCACCTTTCATCAAGCCTGAGGCGGATCTTATCGCTGCCTTCGCGAGAATAACCGATGAGACTCGTCGCTGGGGTGATTTGCATTGTACTTTTTGCGAAGCTTGTCGCTAATGAGCAGAGAACAACCTGTAGAGCTTTTACCTATTTTGAGTTTAGAGATATGATTTTTCATGCTTGACGTTGAGGGTCGGTAATTTGCTCGCCCTGAACGTGAGTCCTTTATTTGCTTCATCATATTCTAGTTCTTCGAGTGTCTCAAATGAACTCTTCTAATGCCCCAGTCCTAGTTGGACCTAGAATATAATTAAGAGATTTAATATATATATTTTAGAGAAAAATAAAATTATATAAAATTATTGGATGTTTCGGTCCTGGGAACTGTCCTCTACATTGTCGGTCGCCCTAACTTTTGGTTTTCAAAATTTTTCAGTCGTCTTGAATTTTCAGACGCTAGTGATTTCCGGTCAAATAAATTCCAATCGCATGAATTTTCGGCCGTCTAAATTTTAGCCATGTGGATTTTGTCGGCCGTTGAAAATGGTCGACCGACAGGCTTTTTGGGATTTGGCCGATCGTTATCTCCCCTTCCAATCAACTGATCCGTTAGATGGCTCCCTATAAATCCCGTACCTACGATAATCAACACTAAGACCCTATCTCTTCAACCTTAGTGGCACTCCCCCTCGAACAGAACCTATCATGGCTAGTTCCAACAGATGTCATCGCTTCTTTGCCATCACCGTCATCCCGACTATCACGTGCACCACCCCCACTATCTCCTTAGGAGTCGCCAGTGATCTCGGCACGAATGCCAAAACTATCACTGTTAGAATCATCCCAACAACTAAGATGATAAGTTGCCGCTTTCGTAGAGGATACCAAACCAGTAGTGGCAGCGATGGCCACCGTTTCATCGGCTTTGATTGGTAGTTCGCATCACCAAGAGGCTGAGCTTCGTGGCCGCGGTAGAGCTTTCAGCCGGGTTTAGCCTCTTGCCTCCTATCGATTGCCGAAAATCCTGCCGAAGCCTTCCCGCTGGGATCAATCGCTCTCCACGCTCACTGCCTCAAAATATTGAAACTAGATTTTTGGCCTTGTGAATTTCTGTTGCGGTATTTTCTCTTGTGTGCTCCCTGTAGGAGTATTTTTCCTCAATATCTCTTTTCTTCTTGTTGATGACATGTCTACGCTTGCTGCACCATAATGTTGAATCCAGATTTATCATCTTGGCATACCAAAGGCATAGAGCTCGAGACTGTATGAGAGAGGGTGGAGAAACATGGTGACATCACGGCTGCCCCAAGTGGGGGTGTTCCCTGGGCTTGGTGACCCTTTTTATGTATTAAAAGATTATTTGCATGAGAATGGGAGAGCCAAAAGGACATCCGTCCCCTTATATATAAAATGTCATATTATTTATAAATTATAGGATGACAAATTCAAAAGTACAATTTTGCCCCAGAGAGTTATTTTTTCGTTGGCACCTCTTTTTGTCTCTGTCATCTTTTCATACTAACATGTATCTTTTCTTATTCTAATGCATTTTTTTGGTTATACATCGTTCAAAATTATTAGTTTAAATGAAAGGTATTTTTCAAAGTGGGCTACATAATCTACATTTATTAAGAAGACTTTGAGATTTATTTTTAAATAAAATACTATCCACTTAGTTGAAATAGAATGTTCTATTTTGAATTATTTGTTGTTCACTTTATTAAATTTTGATAAAATTAATTTATTTATATAATTAGTTTGCACAACCCCCTTTCACTGTTTGACGCCGCTCCCGCCACCTCCAACTCCGTCGTAGCAGTGAAACACCCCTCTCCAAAGAGTGATATCACGTGCGGTATCCGCATGTATATATCAATAGTATTGGGCTGATATTTGCGTGAATATCACTTCAATAACAACCAAAAAACACTAATTCACGTGTAATTCATCTGCACGTAATATTTTTTCCTTTCCCGAACCCCGCTTAGGTGAGTTCTACTTGCTTGTCTTTTGAATTAATCTGAATTTAAATTAATTCTCATAAAATTAATATGTAAAATATTCAAATATCTTTTGTTATTTTCATTGGACTTTACTTGAATTAAATATTTAATTATTTAAAAAAATTGAGACAAAATTTGAAATTGGTGATTTTATTTTGAGAAAAACCCAATAATAAACTTTTATATATTTTACTAAAATTTTAAAACAAATTATATTTTTTTAGATTCATCAAAATAAAAAAAAATAATGAAAAACGACTTAAACTTGAGATAGCATATACGGTTAGGGGTGTAAAGGAATCGAACACGAATGAACAGAGCTTGTGTTTATGTTTGATTCGTTTGAAATTTAGTTTGTTTGAAATAAACTCGTGTTTGAAATTGTTCGTGAAGTCGCTGTTCGTGTTCGTTTCTTAACGAACAAACCAAACACAAGCTGTTCGAGAACGATGAGTNTCATTAGATTATTTACTCTCTTCTCATTATTATATAATAAAGCCTATTAAATTAAATATGCCTTTAATATTACATAAAACTTTGTTGAAAAAATTTATTTCCCTTGGCTATGCAGAAGCGTGACCAGACACGGAACACGGACGTGATTTCTTTTAAGTCTGTTTGGGATAGTTGTAGCTTACTGAATAATCTGTTGATAAATTTATTAAAAATCTCCCAATAAGTTAGGTGCGGTGAATATTACAAATTTTTATTTTTTTTAAAAAAGTCAGACCGCAACCAGAAAGCCGCCACCATACCTAGATAGATGTGGTGTGAAAGCGTTGTTTTTAGGGTTTTGAAAACATATAAGCTGCCAAAATGCAGTTTTCCCAAACAGGTCTGATGTGTTTTCAAAATGTCACCACATCAAATAAGCTGCCCCAAACGCGCCTTCATCTCTTATATTTTAGTCAAATGAAAAGCTTAATTACCTTAAGATTTAACTTTATGAATTTTTTGTTAAATTATTATTACCTGATTGTTGAAATCAAATTTGTAATGTAGGTTGTCGAAGGCATAGAGTGCGAGAATCGAGAGTGAGAGAGAGGGAAAGAGAAGGTGATGCCCCTACAACGAGGGGAAGTGGGGGTGTTCCTCGAGTATGGTGATCCGTTTTATTTATTAAAAGAATAATTAGAGAAGAAGGGGAGAGCCAAAATGTCATTTGTTCCTTTATAGAAGTACATATTTGCTGTTGTGAGTTATTTTCATTGGCCTCTCTTCATGTCTCTGGCACATTTCAGTACCGACAAATATGTTTTAGTATTTCAGGGCACTTTTTGGTCATACACAAATGCCCCAAAATCTCCTACTTCTTGGAAGTGAAGCTAAGAAAATGATGAGAGACTTTAAATATTTCAAAAATGCAATCATAATAATGCACCAATTATACTCATTTGATTTCAGCTTCTCTCAGCGCATTGTTTTCTCCAATCTCTCGGAGCCTTTTCGGGTCGAATTTTAATCTGTCACTTAGTCAGCACTTTTGAAGAAGTGTTAGTGGTTTATTCAAGAAATAGATAAAGCTTTGGATCACTTTTTACCTTTGCTTATTTTTTATCTTACCCTTGCTGCACAATTTGATTACGACATTTGAATGTTTTGGGTTGGTTGATGACTCATATCATCAGAATGAACTTTAGTCATTTTTCTGTATTGTAGTTCGATGATCATTTGTTTCAAGTCTTACAAAGCCCGTGTCTCGTTTGTTCGGTGATTTTATCACCTCGGTTGGGCCTCACCTTTCATCAAGCCTGAGGTGGATCTTATCGCTGCCTTCGCGACGATAACCGATGAGACTCGCCGCTAGGGTGATTTGCATTGTACTTTTTGCGAAGCTTGTCGCTAATGAGCAGAGAACAACCTTTAGAGCTTTTACCTATTTTGAGTTTAGAGATATGATTTTTCATGCTTGACGTTGAGGGTCGGTAATTTGCTCGCCCTGAACGTGAATCCTTTATTTGTTTCATCAGATTCTAGTTCTTCGAGTGTCTCAAATGTTCTAATGCTCCAGTCCTAGTTGGACCTAGAAAAATATAGTTAAGAGATTTAACATAGATATTTTAGAGAAAAATAAAATTATATAAAATTACTGGATGTTTCGGTCCTGGGAACTGTCATCTGTATTGTCGGTCGCCCTAACTTTTGGTGTTCAAAATTTTTCAGTCGTCTTGAATTTTCAGACGCTAGTGATTTCCGGTCAAATAAATTCCAATCACATGAATTTTCGGCCGTCTAAATTTTAGCCATGTGGATTTTGTCAGCCGTTGAAAATGGTCGACCGACAGGCTTTTTGGGATTTGGCCGCTCGTTATCTCCCCTTCCAATCAACTGATCCGTCAGATGGCTCCCTATAAATCCCGTACCTACGATAATCAACACTAAGATCCTATCTCTTCAACCTTAGTGGCACTCCCCCTCGAACAGAACTTATCATGGCTAGTTCCAACAGATGTCATCGCTTCTTTGCCATCGCTGTCATCCCGACCATCACGTGCACCACCTGTTATGAAAAACGACGACAATAAAGTGAAAACAGATCGAGAAAAATCACACCAAAAAAAGGCGACACAAGATTTACGTGGTTCGGCAAATTGCCTACGTCCACGGAGCTGCAAGATTTTATTAGCTTTTGAGGATTACACCGTCGACCACGTCGACTTACAAGAAAGAATTCTCTCTCCCTCTTTCTCTCACCTCACGTCGCGACTTACAAGAAAGAATTCTTCTCTCTCTCTTTCTCTCACCTTCTCTCTCTCTAAATCGAGAGTCACACCAAGAAGAAGAAA
>JXCR01054101.1:3993-15284 GCA_002079205.1 Phalaenopsis hybrid cultivar | reverse complement strand
AAAAAAAAAAAAAAAAAAATGAAAAACGACTTAAACTTGAGATAGCATATATGGTTAGGGGTGTAAAGGAACCGAACACGAATGAACAAAGCTTGTGTTCATGTTCGGTTGGTTTGAAATTTAGTTTGTTTGAAATAAGCTCGTGTTCGAAATTGTTCGTGAAGTCGCTGTTCGTGTTCGTTTCGAACCTAACACAAGTTGTTCGCGAACGAGGAGTCAGTTTGACATCCCTAATATTAATATATATAAATAATATGTTATATTAATTATACAACTCATATTGTATAAATATATAATATCTATATTAGTATATTATTAATATAGTGTATTTTAATATTATTATTATTAATTTATTATATATTATAATTTATTAAATTTAAAATTTTAAAATATCATAAATTTTTTTATATAATTATTTTATATTATTTTCTATTTCGAACAATAACGATTCAAACACGAACGAACGCATCACTGTTCGTATTTGGTTAAAAAAAAAGTTCACGTTCGTCTCGTTTATTTATCAAATGAATCGAATACGAATTTATTGATGAAGCGAGCAAAAACTATTTGCGAATAAAGAGCTTTTTTTTGACAGTGGCCCCAGTTTTTAGACAAACGACGCAAGTGTGCATTCAATCCCAGCACGTGCCCTTCACGTAAATTTTACTATTATTATATGATGTAGATTTTTATATACACAAATTCGAACATAAATTTTTTAAAGCAATGAATGCTGGCCAGACATGAAAAAATTCAAATAAGAAAAATTGAACATTGCACCTCATTCTCATATATTTATTTGTCTTGCACTAATAGTTAGATTTTTACATGTCAAGCACATTTTACTATATATGACAAGATATATAAAAACATAAATTATATAATTTACATTGAGATAAGATATTTTGTACTTCTATGGTGAATGATTTTTGACTCATCACTTTTGAAGAAAAAAACTATTATATCAAGAGTCCTGATGTAGCTTTGCATCAGGATTCTAATTATGACCTGTCACGTATACATGCATAAAAATATTACATCGTTACTCTGAACGTAGAGCTACTTTCGGATTGCTATAGTTAGAAATATTCCGCTGTATTACAGGAATATACCAGAATATCCCACTGATTACTTGATTTGGGGCTGAAGTGTTATTGGAATATTCTTCAACGTTACACTATTTGAGACTGTGTTATTCCAATAACATAGTGAAAATTGAAATAACACGGGGAATATGCCGAATAACATGACCCTAAATCAAGTAACGCGGGGAAATATTCCAATAACACAACAAAATAATCAAATAACAGCATATAATACTCGAATAACACATCATTTTTTACAAATAACGGAGTTGAAATATTCGTGTAATACAGCCGGATATTCCTAACTATTGCAATCAAAACTTAACTCTACATTCTTAGTCCTGACGTAATATTTTTCCTATACATGCAGACCTATCATAGTAAAAAAAACAATAATTTAATATATGAATGAACATATTTGTACACGTGACAGACCCGGATTGAAATGCCTAATGTAAACTAATAATTCGGTTAAATTGTGTGAATGAATAACAAATTATAAAATACATGATTTAAATCACGTGGGAGAAATAATATATCTTACCGTTGAGCCACTTGATGTCTGATTACATGATTCAGTCAATTNTTAAATCACGTGGGAGAAATAATATATCTTACCGTTGAGCCACTTGATGTCTGATTACATGATTCAGTCAATCCTTTCGCATTAAGGAAAGCCGCAGCGAGTGCACGCCATCAAAACTTTAAAAAACTCTAGAATTTTGAATCATTCTGCCGCTTGAATCCTGCACTTTTTCCAATCACCATCCGCGTATCTCTGCTTCGTTCCCCATCTTCTTCCTTCTTTCCACCAAACCATTTTTACTTTTCTCAGCAGTTTTTCTTTTCCATCTTGCTTCCCGCAAACATCTCCCCCAACCTGATCGACCACATGCCTCAACGCATCCTCATCATGNTCTTTCCACCAAACCATTTTTACTTTTCTCAGCAGTTTTTCTTTTCCATCTTGCTTCCCGCAAACATCTCCCACAACCTGATCGACGACATGCTTCAACGCATCCTCATCATCCTCTTCCCACTCCTAACCCACCTCATCCTTCACTCCTCATCGGCCTCTGCAGTCATGGATCCTTACTACCTCAACTGCTCCCGTCCTTACCGGTGCAGCGGAACAAACATCAATGTCTCCTTCCCGTTCCGCCTCCCTAGCAGCCCTAGCTACTGCGGCGNCTACGTCCACGGAGCTGCAGAAGATTTTATTAGCTTTGAGGATTACACCGTCGACCACGTCGACTTACAAGAAAGAATTCTCTCTCTCTCTCTTTCTCTCACCTTCTCTCTCTCTCTAAACCGAGAGTCACACAAAGAAGAAGAAAATATAACTTTAAACTGTTTGGAGAGTAATACCCATCCCTGTAATCGGAGCCCCTTATAAAGCTTCACAGTATCTAGCTTATTTTGGTAACCCTTAATTTCATGATTCCATGGAATCATGCTTTAATGACCCATATAAAGCCCATTAAGCAAGCTATCATATTCATTGCCTTTTTCTCTATAGCAACAGGAGGGGCAGGAGATTAATCTGATAAAGCTTAATTAATTAATTAAGCTTTCCTTAATTCTTCCTGTCAATAAAAGACAACTGCTTTAAATAAAAAATTGAGAATTATCAAGCTATGACAGGGAATAAAATACATAAGAAAAAGAATTAAGAGCAGATAAATTAGAATCAATTTATCGAAGAATCTGTCGTAATAGGAAGTGGACTGGGTCTCCACCTTCCTCAACACCACCCCCACTATCTCCTTAGGAGTCGCTAGTGATCTCGGCACGAATGCCAAAACTATCACTGTTAGAATCATCCCAACAACTAAGATGATAAGCTGTCGCTCTCGTAGAGGATACCAAACCAGTAGTGGTAGCGATGGCCACCGTTTCATCGGCTTTGATTGGTAGTTCGCATCACCCAGAGGCTGAGCTTCGTGGCCGCGGTAGAGCTTTCAACCGGGTTTAGCCTCTTGCCTCCTATCGATTGCCGAAAATCCCGCCAAAGCCTTCCCGCTGGGATCAATCGCTCTCCACGCTCACCGCTTCATAATGTTGAAACTAGATTTTTAGCCTTCTGAATTTCCCGTTACGGTATTTTCTCTTGTGCTCTCTCTGTAGGAGTATTTTTCCTCAATATCTCTTATCTTCTTGTTGATGACATGTCCACCACGCTTGCTGCACCATAATGTTGAATCCAGATTTGTCATCTTGGCATACTAAAGGCATAGAGCTCGAGAAACTACAGCATGAGAGAGGGTGGAGAAACAAAAGGTGACGTCGCGGCTGCCCAAGTGGGGGTGTTCCCCGGGCTTGGTGATCTTTTTATATACTAAAAGATTATTTGCATGAGAATGGGAGAGCCAAAATGACATCTGTCCCCTTATATATAAAATGTCATATTATTTATAAATTATAGGAGGATAAATTCAAAAGTACAATTTTGCCCCAAAGAGTTATTTTTTCGTTGGCACATCTTTTTGTCTCTGTCATCTTTTCATAGTGACATGTATCTTTTCTTATTCTAATGCATTTTTTGGGTTATACACCGTTCAAAATTATTAGTTTAAATGAAAGATATTATTCAAAGTGGGCTACATAATCTACATTTATTATTTAATATTACACACAATAAGAAGACTTTGAGATTTAATTTTAAATAAAATACTATCCACTTAGTTGAAATGGAATGTTCTATTTTGAATTATTTGTTGTTCACTTTATTCATTTTCATAAAATTAATTTATTTATATAATTAGTTTGCACAACCCCTTCACACTGTTTGACGCCGCTCCGCCACCTCCAACTCCGCCGTAGCAGTGAAACACCCCTTTCCAAAGAGTGATATCACGTGCGGTATCTGCATGTATTGATCAATGGTATTGGGGTGATATTTGTGTGAATATCACTTCAATAAATGTAATTCATCTGCACGTAATATTTTTTTTCCTTTACCGAACCCGNAAGAGGTGGCTCTCATGGCATAGCACATTGTTTTGTATGACATTTGGCTCCCATCTTCCGATTGGTGTAATGTTCTAATACTATTTGCAACATCTTAAACTCCACCCATTAAGGTATTATTCACTTTGGCGCAATGACGTCACAGTTTTCTCGCGTTGTTGTAACTTCTTCTAAAGTCATCCATCCTAGGATTGCTCCAGACGAGCACACTTAACTTTGATTTTCTATTGAAATTTCACTATTATACTAAAAGATGCGTTGATGCTTAGAAAGTCTAACTTCAATTTGCTCAAGAGATTTCACGGGTTATACTTTCCAGATTTCATTTACATGTATTTATCCCTTTTTACTCTTGCATTTTTTAGGCAATTACCATTTCTTTGTCCCTTATAAATGAATGTTTTTATGGTGAGTTTTTACTCGTCATTTTCTTCAATCATTTGTCTCACTTGCTTCAAATCGCTCATGTCTGCCTCTGCTTGAGCTTCTTCTACTCATGCTTACCCCAGTTGTGCCCCTCTTGTTTATCACAGCCCCGTGGACTTTGTCACGATGTATGATTGAACGCTAACAATGTGTCAAATTGTTCTTGTCTTCTAGGTTAGTTATGTGCTCTAATTTTTGTTAAATATGCAATGAGTTTTTCTAAAAATAGAATATAGAGATGGTGCATAGTTGTATGCTCGAGCATTATGCGTAGTCTGATCGTGCTGAACCAAATTTGTCTCGAGCCACGCCCAAGGAACAAAACACACACAAAGGAAGAAAGAATAAGAATCCTTTGAGAAAAGACAGAGTGAATTGGCAGAGATCCCTTAATGCATCAATGAGAATGACTCTTCCATTTTTCTGTGTAATGTCTTTTATTTATATGAGTTGACGCAACACTGAAAAAACCATCATATCATTTAAATTAAAAGAATTCTAACAAAGGGTATAAGCAAGGCCATATACAATTTCAATTCTGTAACGCTCGAAAGAACATCTTCATGAAATATTGAAATCCCTCTGGCCTCCGTCTCGAGTGTAATCCTGGTGTGTCCAACTGCTGACCTTGCGATATCAGACGCCGGTCTCTTACTGACCGATTCTAGTGTATGTCAACAAGGCTAATAAGTATTCATATGCCGATCATTATTACTTTGGTCGTAGTTGCTCTAGTTTGGGATTTGCATGATGATCATTTTTTGGAGGTCCACTTGTAGTGACCTTTGGGTCGCCTGAAGAAGTTTGCCTTCTTGTTCATTTATCGAGTTTATCTATTCGAATTTAAGCCCATTTCATTAGACAAAAATCCTATGAAGAATCAAGGAAATGGTGTAGTTTTATAGGGAGTTCTAGAAAATTATGAAATATGCTTAGTAATTTGTCTTTAATATATTATGAGATTCAATTTGTAATATGAATTTAAATTAATTTTCAGATAAAGTTGACATGTGAGTAATTTTTATTTTAGGAAAGATTTTTTCATAGAAAAAAACATAACTTTGATATGAAACTTCTTATGTTATTTTAAATTTTACATCTTGAAAATAAGGCTATTCGCAATATCAATAGAATAATAATATAATAATAATAAAGATGTTTTTTGAAACATTCATGATAAAATTTCTATGGAAAATTATTGCGTCTGTCTCGAGATTGGATGAATTTAAAATGTATATAATTTAAAATTTCAATTAAAATATTAATTTTAAAATTTAGTGGTTATTTAATTGGATGTCATTCATAAATAATGAAAATATGAAATTAACTCTTTATTACCGGGACTCATTTTAGTATAGAATATTTCTCTTTCATCACATTTTTCTGTATGTGCGTGCCAACAAAAATCATTATCAACTTGTTGTATGGCTCTTTATTGACTAGCCGAATNTTTTTTCTCTCAAAAATGACTTTTGAAGATTGTGGCCCAACTTTGTTGAATATATATCATAGTTTCCTATGTATGTTTAATAGAAAGCATAAAATTTGTTGGTAGGGATTTGAGCTTCAATTTGATGTCTATAAAATGGACTTGTAAAGTGCCTAATTTAAAATGCTGCCAGACTCTATGAAAAATCTAGTTGCTTTAAAACTAACGCATATGCCATAAACGGAATAAATATCGTATTCAATGCACTTGACAGAGACAATTTAGGATTTCTCATACTTAATGAGATTTCTATGTTTCAAATAACTGCTGTAGGGCAATATTACATTTAGGATGGAGACAAGTACTGTGCTGAAATTTTTGTCTACATAACTTAATGTAACTTTTAACTTTTTCTTTTGTTTTGTTATTATTATTATTATTATTTTGGTTGAAAGAGTTTTATGTTGCTAAACAATGCCAGTGTTAGGAGATAAGGTTACGTACAAAGTTCAGATCAGTGTTAAGAGATAAGATTACTTACAGAGTCCGGATGCATTTAGACTCTGTGTACGACAATGTTGTATTTATATATTGTTGTATAACATGTGTACAACAGTGAATAAAATTGTTATACACGAAGTCCACATGCATGCGAGCTCCGCATGTAATAAATTTTCCAGTGTTAGAATACTATCATTCCACTGATCAATTGGTAGTCTAATCTTTTAGTCTCTAAGGGCTATGGACAATGGAGTTATAATTATGTATTGAATAAATCAATAAACTAAATATTTATCTGCTCCGCTCCACAATGAAAACTTACATATAAAAAAATTCTTATGGATTATCAAAGACCACACAAAGTATGTATCTAATACTTCTCCACGTGCCTGCCGAAGTAAAAGACCGGTCGGTTGATATGTTGCGGTCAGACGCCCTTATTTAAAAGTTTAGGCGGTTTGAGCTTGTAGGCGTGGCCCACTGATTAAATCTCTCACCACATGTAGGGTGGCTCCGACCGAGCTGATGGTCATTAGATGCTAGACTTAGAACACTTTCTTGTAGCCTGATGCCTCGATTGTCCGGCTATCATCATGATCGACTCGATTGCTTTGAGATTCGTGTTGATGGTTTTGGTGCATANCTTTATGAAAAATCTAGTTGCTTTAAAACTAACGCATATGCCATAAACGGAATAAATATCGTATTCAATGCCATTGGCTGAAACAATTTAGGATTTCACATACTTAATTAGATTTCTAAGTTTCAAATAACTGTTGTAGGGCAATATTACATTTAGGATGGAGACAAGTACTGTCCTGAAATTTTAGTCTGCATAATTTGATGTAACTTTTAACTTTTTGTTTTGTTTTGTTTCTTTCTTTTTGTTTTGGTTGAAAGAGTTTTATGTGCTAAACTGTCAGTGTTAGGAGATAAGATTTTGTACAGAGTCTGGATCAGTGTTGAGAGATAAGATTACAATTACATAGAGAGTCTGGTGCATCTGGACTCTGTGTACAACAATATTGTATTTGTACATTGTTGTACAACATGTGTATAACAGGGAATAACATTGTTGTATACGAAGTCCACATACATTTGAACTCAGCATGTCATAATTTTTCCAGTGTTAGAGTACTATCATTCCACTGATCAATTGGTATTCTAATCTTTTAGAATCTAAGGGCTATGGACAATGGAGTTATAATTATGTATTGAATAAATCAATAAACTAAATATTTATTTGCTCCGCTCTACAAAGAAAACTTAATATAAAAAAATTCTTATGGATTATCAAAGACCACATTAAATATGTATATAATACTTCTCCACGTGCCTGCCGAAGTAAAACACTGGTCGGTCGATATGTTGCGGCCAGACGCCATTATTTAAAAGTTTAGGCGGTTTGAGGTTGTAGGCGTGGCCCACTGATTAAATCTCTCACCATAACATGTAGGGTGGCTCCGACCGAGCTGATGGTCATTAGATGCTAGACTTAGAACACTTTCTTGTAGCCTGATGCCTTGATTGTCCGGCTATCGTCATGATCGACTCGATTGCTTTGAGATTCGTGTTGATGGTTTTGGTGCATACACTGTTAAAAACTATAGTTATCAAATATATTTTTAGAAATAAAATTAAAATGGTGCCTAACGGGGGGGCTTTGAGGTTTCTCTGTACCTAGAATTATTCACAATATAAATGTAATTATAGAGGTGTCCCTCACAAATTCAAGAGGTGGCTCCTACGATGTAGCACTTTGTCCAATCCAAGATTCAAGAGGTGGCTCTCATGGCATAGCACATTGTTTTGTATGACATTTGGCTCCCATCTTCCGATTGGTGTAATGCTCTAATACTATTTGTAACATCTTAAACTCCACCCATTAAGGTATTATTCACTTTGGCGCAATGACGTCACAGTTTCCTCGAGTTGTTGTAACTTCTTCTAAAGCATCCATCCTAGGATTGCTCCAGGACGAGCACACTTAACTTTGATTTTCTAATGAAATTCCACTATTATACTAAAAGACGCGTTGATGCTTAAGAATCTGACTTCAATTTGCTCAAGAGATTTCACGGGTTATACTTTCCAGATTTCATTTACATATATTTATCCCTTTTTACTCATGCATTTTTTAGTCAATTACCATTTCTTTGTCCCTTATAAATGAATGTTTTTATGGTGAGTTTTTACTTGTCATTTTCTTCAATCATTTGTCTCACTTGCTTCAAATCGCTCATGTCTGCCTCCACTTGAGCTTCTTCTACTCATGCTTACCCCAGCTGTGCCCCTCTTGTTTATCACAGCCTCATGGACTTTGTCACGATGTATGATTGAATGCTAACAATGTGTCGAAGTGTTCTGGTCTTCTAGGTTAGTTATGTGCTCTAATTTTTATTAAATATGCAATGAGTTTTTCTAAAAATAGAATATAGAGATGGTGCATAGTTGTATACTTGAGCATTATGCGTAGTCTGATCGTGTTGAACCAAATTTGTCCTCGAGCTACGCCCAAGGAACAAAACACACACAAATGAAGAAGGATCCTTTGAGAAAAGACAGAGCGAATTGGCAGGGATTCCTTAATGCATCAATGAGAATGAGTCTTCCCTTTTTCTATGTAATGTCTTTTATTTATATGAGTTTACGTCACATTGAAAAAACCATCATATCATTTAAATTAAAAGAATTCTAACAAAGGGTGTAAGCAAGGCCATATACAATTTCATTTCTGTAACGCTCGAAAGAACATCTTCATGAAATATTGAAATTCCTTTGGCCTTCGTCTCGAGTGTAATCCTGGCGTGTCCAAGTGCTGACCGTGCGATATCGGACGCCAGCCTCTTGCCGACCGATTCTAGTAATATGTCAGTAAGGCTAATAAGTATTTCATATGCCGATCATTATTACTTTGGTCGTAGTTGCTCGAGTTTGGGATTTGCATGATGATCATTCTTTGGAGGTCCACTCGTGGTGACCCTTGGGTCGCTTGAAGAAGTTTGCATTCCTTTTCATTTATCGAGTTTATCTATTCGAATTTAAACCCCTTTCATTAGACAAAAATCCTATGAAGAATTAAGGAAATGGTGTAGTTTTATAGGGAGTTCTTGAAAATTATGAAATATGCTTAGTAATTTGTCTTTAATATATTATGAAGATTAAGTTTGTAATATGAATTTAAATTAATTTTTAGATAAAGTTGACATGTGAGTAATTTTTATTTTAGGAAAGATTTTTTCATAGAAAAAAACATAACTTTGATATGAAACTTCTTATGTTATTTTAAATTTTACATCTTGAAAATAAGGCTATTCGCAATATCAATAGAATAATAATATAATAATAATAAAGATGTTTTTTGAAACATTCATGATAAAATTTCTATGGAAAATTATTGCGTCTGTCTCGAGATTGGATGAATTTAAAATGTATATAATTTAAAATTTCAATTAAAATATTAATTTTAAAATTTAGTGGTTATTTAATTGGATGTCATTCATAAATAATGAAAATATGAAATTAACTCTTTATTACCGGGACTCATTTTAGTATAGAATATTTCTCTTTCATCACATTTTTCTGTATGTGCGTGCCAACAAAAATCATTATCAACTTGTTGTATGGCTCTTTATTGACTAGCCGAATAAAAATAAAATTTTAAACTCAATATATAAATGAGTCAAATATGAATAAACTTTTGTTCTATCATATTTGGTTCATATTGGGTTAAATTAATTAAATAATTAATATTTATTATAATTATTTTTATTATTTTTTATGCTGTATGTAAAAATGTTAATTATTATTATTATTTTAAATTATTGGAGTTAATTTTGGACTGAAAATTAGCGCATTTCAAGCAAAAGTTAAAAAAATTCAAATTAGTCAAACACGAGCAAACTTTGGGTTAACTCAAGTTTGCTTTGCTGACACACCTAATGAAATGAGGACAATTTTCGTGAATTTGTAATAAAAATAAAATATTACTTTCGAGGTATTCTAAATTGATTATAAAGACCGTTTAAATATATTTTATTTCATTTATGAACTTAAAAAGTAAAGTTTTATGTGCTTATATATATCATTGAAATTAGGGCTAACATTTATTTAATAAAATAAAGCTTAAATTCCTTCGTTCATGCTTGCCGTCATTAAATAACTGTACTTTAATAATAGTGGAAAATATGGATTGCATTTCGTTGAATTTTTGTATTTGAGGATTTTAGGAATGAAGATAAAAATTGGCAAGTTTATTAGAGAAGAATAATAGATATTGTATAGTAATTTAAACTTTTCTAAAATTTTATTTTATTTTTTAAATATCGAGAGAAAACTTCGTTTTTCAGCCCCCCTAGAGCGTTAAATTCAAAGCCAGGTAAGTGGCGGCCATCACCAATTCGGTCTTCGTCAACAGTTGAACGGTGATACGGTGGCTTGTCAAACCTGATAACCAGTTCACAAAAGTCTACACAATTTCCTCTCTCATTCTTACTCCTCAAATGACGCCAATTTTATTGCTTTATTGCTTCTCTCCTACAAGAGAAGAACTGCCACTGTTTCCCTGGCAAAGTTTGCTTCCAAGAGCAACTGTTTTCTTCCTTTACACAGCCTCTCTTTTGCCCTCACCCCATTTTCCATTAGCTCACTCAACCGTGAGCTTTTGTTCGTCTACAACTGCACGGAGACGAGGGCTGGATTCCTGGAGATCATTTGTCATGGCAGCAAAAGCTATGCATATCTTGGAGGTAGTTATTGGATGCCAAATAGTGAAGGTTTGTTCGGTTCATGTCACACTGCTGTCAGGCCAGTGCTGACTGCTCCTGGCGCCAACGTTAAGCAGTACCCGGAGCTTCAAGCAAATGGGTTTCTTGTGAATT
>JXCR01054093.1:0-17690 GCA_002079205.1 Phalaenopsis hybrid cultivar | reverse complement strand
ATTCATACAACCTCCAGTGCAGTGCAGCCAACACATTCATAAAGACAGAAAATATTACTAATATACGTACCAATCCAATGCAGTTATATAAGAATTGACTGGTGTATATAAAAATATTCCCAAAAAAGGAGCATTTACATACATACCACCCAATTCTCACATATTTACATGTCTTAACACCCTAAACTTTGCTTTTTTACATGTATACCAAAAAACATTCAAATCACAGCAAAATACCACCATTTTTAACTTTTCAAAAACTAAAATACAGAATTTCAGGCATATGCAAGGTGGTAGATATGAAAAAATTGGAAGTTTAGGCTTAGATATGTAAATAACCTCCAGTGCAGTGGTATGAAGCAAATGCAGTAAGCAATTCTTCACCAACAATGGCTCATGCAATACATACCACTTCTAAATAAAAAATGAGAGATATGAATGTAAATCTTAAAAACAAAATTACCAAAAAATGACATCCAAAATAAATGCACTATATAAAAAAGAAATCAGAAGACAAAAAATCTCACTCTGCATTTCACATGCAAAATCAGAAATGTATTTATAAGTTCTTCAGAAAATGGATTTGAGTAGCTCCAAGATACTTTTCATTTTCATTAAAAAGAAATATATATGATACTTTGAAGTGCAACAATGGATTTCAGATATATAGCAACGGTTGCCCTTAGAGAATTGGGTCATCCAAGCTGCTAAAAATTTTGCCCATGTAATAGAAATTTTGCCCATGTAAGAAATGGAAAAAACGAATTTTCATTTCTAAAATTGAACCTTCAGATAATATTTCAATTGGAAATACTCTAAATTCTTTATCATAAATTCTTCACCAACAATGGCTCATGCAATACATATCACTTCTAAGATAATACGCGCAATGATTTCCACGCAAGAGCCCATATTTTTATAAGATAAGAGCAAAGACCTGATAATACACACAATGATTTGCTCAATTACATATCACTGCTTGTTGCTTCACTTTGACACATAAGCTATTCAGATTACTAAGAAAAGAATATGCTTTATAATACCATAATAGAATAACACCTTTCATTATAATGCCATAATAGCATAACACCTTTCATACTAATACCATTCAAGCCTTCCATATTAAATAATTCAAAGCAGGTGAACATAAAAAAGCCAAACATAGCTATATAATAAAAGGTGAATATAGAATTGCCCCTGCAATTAACCTCGCATTCTTAGCACTAAAATAATGCCCAACACTGAATATAGAATTACCAAAAATAATCTATCCCGGTGAGGCAATATTTTCATTGTCCAAGGCAAACTGATACTTCAGTTTTTTCATAACAGCAGAGAAAAGAAAACAATGATCTCTAGGTTTTAAAAAAAGAACATAGCTAATAGAAAAAAACTGCAGATAATTAATACCCTCTCATTAAACTCATATAATAATAATTATCCCACCAAATAGAACTAATAGAAAAAAAAATGCAGATAAAAAAACTATTTACTGCCAACAGATTGTCCTTACAAAAACCCCTCAAGAAAGCATTCATAATTTAGTAGCCAAACTTTAAAATACGTTACTTAACATTTTTCGCTAATGTCATCTGCTATTTGATCTCTCAAAGCTGTCATTTTAGATGCCCCTTCACCATCTCTAGTGTTTGTTTCAAGTAAATTCATTTCAAGTTGTGGTATGGTGTGGCCCACATGGTACTCGAAAGCTTTGGGGGGAATTTGCTGTAAATCTGCATCAACAACGTCAAATTCTACATCAGTTCTTGAAGGATGCATTCTAATAAAGTTGTGTAGTGTCATGGTGGTCACTACTATCTGGACCTGCTTCGGAAATGGATAAGTGAGCATTTCACACAATATAACATATTTCTTCTTCCACACTCCGAATGATCGTTCGATTATGCCTCGCAATGATGAATGCCTTTTATTGAATAATTCTTTCTTCGCACATGCTACACCGCTTGACCTTTCAAAATATGGGATATGATACTTTGTATCTGGATACGGCTTAAGAAACCCCCTTCGTAAGGGATATCCAGGTTCAACCAAGTAGTACTTACCTTTTGCGTGATGTTTGTTACAAATGGAAGTTCAAAAAAAAAAATTCTCAAATATACGTACCTAGAGGAGGGTAAGGGAACCCATATGCTCGGTTTCTAGTAGCAAACTTGAAAACATGACTATCGTGTGCGCTACCTTTCCATCCAACCATCACGAAAGTAAAACACATATTGAAATCACTCAAGGCCGTGACATTTTGTATTGAGGATCCACACCGTCCGATGTAAGCAACTTTCTCTGCAGGAGACAGCCGTGCATCGACGTGTGTTTTATCAATAGCTTAAATACAGTCCTGTGGTACATAAAGTACCCCTAAACCATTTAAATCAATATTATTTTTTCTTGAAAATGAATATTATGTTGGGCACTTACCTTGAAGAAGGGCATGTATCGAGGGTCTTTTGCAATTTGTGTGGGAATGGTCTGGAACGTTGGATCCTCGGGCTTTACTATCTTGTATGTCAGACTCACCAGCGCATTCAAACCCACAGAAAAATATCTACTAATAGTTTCCAAGGAATGTGGGTAATTGTCAATATCTCTTTGGCAGTTGTTCTTGATGAGTCGTGTAATCCATGAAGGTCTCGAAGTTCATTAAGCAGGTCGGGAAATATCACCTTCGTCATACGAAACATGTTTGCAAACCTTGTTGGGTGTCCCCGTAATAACTCTCCGACCCATTTTTCTCCAATCTGACTCGATGTCATACAAGGGTTTCGGTCAACATATGTATGATAGTAGTAGTATAACAAGATAAGAGCGAGAGCAACTTTGCGGTTATGGTTAAGTTGTTCTTCATCCATTCTATAAAATGTGGTAAATGATATTTGTTTAAACATGTTAAACATTAACTTGAAGTAATAGGAAAGATACTACAGTATGAGAAATAAATGAAGACATAAACATAAAATGTAATGACAAAAACAATCACATAAAGTTAAAGGAAGACATAGAAGCAAAAAGTCCTTCACATAATTATTACAATGACTGGTACTAAAATAAAAAAAAATGTCAACCCTAATCAATCATTCATAAAAGATCGAAAGTAAGAAAGTCGGAATTCTGGGTCCAAATTCACAAAGAACTGTCTACGAGTCGAGTTCCCTAGCAACTTCACATATTTTAAATACATGGGTTCATCTTCCTTAACACCAGGATATATATTCAAGATTTTAAGACACTCATGAATTGAGTAGTCGTTTTTTGTTGGTGTCAGTGGTGGTGCAGTCTTCGGTTTGCAGGATTCAAGTAGCGTCTCTATGGAACCTCTGACAAATGCGGCTCCAACTTTCTTCTTTTCCGCTCTAGGACGCTTTGTCCCACCAATTGATTGAACATCTGTATGGAGTTGACTGGGACCTTGTCGAGACTCACCTATGTGCTCGGATGTCTTGTTATGTGTTAAACTAGGAAAGCTCAGGTTAGTTGGGGTGAAAGCATGAGTTCCGGTAGCGACAACACTCATGAACATGCCATTCAACTTTTCCTCTAATGCTGGATCAATGCCGCTAAGTTTGAATTTTTTGGCAGTCGGCACTACTTGTAATAGAAAATATAAATTATTAGTCAAAATCTTTCGAAAGATGCAATCAATGCAAAAACCAAATATAGGTATGGATTTACCTCTAACTTCTGAGCCCACCATTCATCTGGTGCATCTGTTGTTCGCTTAAATGGATCCTAACCCAATCCTGTTGATCCTCTTTTTAGTCCTTTCCAAAATTTTCAGCCTTTTTTTAATTGATCTCATTTGTTTTTTAGTTTCATCCGATCGTAATTCCTTATGGTCGGTTCCTTGAATTTAAGGGTTAGATTCTGCCAACCTTCTTTATTGAAATAGGTGGTCGGCCTATTACCCAACTCGATTTCCCTGACACAGAGATCACAAAATATCAGGGTGGTCTCTTTATCCCACATCGTCGATGATCCAGATTCATAAGGTTTACTCATTTTGACTGTGAGATAAACAAGCTAGCATGAAATTAATGATGTTCAAGAAAAAAACCGTATATACAATGACATTTTTGTGGAAAGGAAAGAATAATAATTTTTGTGAGATGAGCCATTTGAACACAAATTACACAATAACATAAATGTTATAGTGATCAATGTCGTTATCTAATTTTTGTGGAAGGGAAGAAATGCAAGGAGAATTGATAATTCTCTGAACTGCCTAATTTAAGTTCTTCTATATAATTCTCTAAACTGCCTAAAGATCTTGCATTAAAGATCTACATAAAGACTTCTATATAATTATGTAAAGTGAACAAATGATAAAGACTGCATATAGATCTTGCCATATGAGACTGCATATAGATCGGCATAAAGATTGCTTATACTTCTTGCCATATCAAATTTTTAATAGCCACAACAACAAAATGAAACCCCCCACATTTACCGAAATCATAGATCAAGCATATCATAAGTTAAAAACAGATATCAAGCATATGAAACACAAACCTACTGTAACGTGAAGAGATCACCGTTGGATCTATATTACAGAAATGTAACAGAGGGAGAAAGAGAGCGAGAAACATTCCACATAGTGAAATCAAAATCTCCATTCTTCATATATTTCAAAAAAAAAAAAAACTGGATCTAGTTTTTCACTATAAATATTCATCTACCAACAACTGGATCTAGGCTATTAGCCACTAAACACCTCCACATTCACCGAAAATTTCAACAGATGGATCGTCCAAAGCTTTCTCGTCGAGTTGGGGAAGGGGGGAAAGAAAATGGATCCTTAAATGTCGAACGAATTCGTGCGAGGATGCGGGATGTAGGAGATACGCCTTCGAACGAAAGAGGAAAGTCCCTAATGCGGAACTGATTCACGAGGGCAACAGAGTAAAACCTAGGAGGCCGAATGCGGATCGTGGGGATAGACCCGTGATCCGCGTGTAATGTAAAATAGGAAACGGCGTTTCCATTAACATGTCCCCACCGTAAGAAACAAACACTTAAGCGGCGTTTTCAAAACGCCGCTGCATCGATACGCTGTCCCAAACGGGCCCAAAGTCCGCGGCTTGGTGTTCCGCCTTTTTAGCTTTCGTCGACCGCTGCCGCGAAAACCAAACGAAGAAAAAAAAAATATTGCGGCTTGGGGCCACGCCGCGCAAAATAAGCGGCCCCAAATGAAGCCTAAGACAAAAGAATAAATAAATATAAAAATGTGTAAAAATCTATTAATAGCTCAACAAATAATAATGCATCAAATCAATGGCTCAAAATTAAGCAAAAAAGACATAAGCCTTGGTGCTTTCTAATATAAATTTATTTTGGCATGCATATGACTTTAAGCTCTACAGAATGTAGTCAACATGTACGAAAAGTATAAAAGTAGAACATAAGAGGCGTATAGCATAAGTATACACTGGGACTCAAAGTTATTGTTGATTGGAATATATGGAGAAGTTACTGGCTCCTCTCATGGCACTTATGACTTGGGCTACTGTCTTAGTTGATTTAGTCTAGCAGCACTCTTAGTAACATTGGTCAAGTTTTTCATCAGTTTTGTAGGCATTTCTCATGGTTTGGAATGATTAGTCTAGCTTGATCTTAGTGGTGAGTACTCTGAATTCAAATGTATATACATGCAATTAGGGTTTCATAGTTATGTCAAATGAGCCTCCACTTCTATTTTACTTATTTTTGACATGATGTATTATTCCCCTCTACCCATAATTTTTAATCCCTCTAAAGTTTTTACACATAAATTTGTATGCTTGTTTTGTTTTTACTCATATAATTTAATTATATTTATCATAGTATTTTAAATGACTTAGTGATATATGAACTAATAATTTGTGCTCATTAAACTTCTCATCGAAATACTCTTTTTGATTATCAACACTCAAAACAACGTATACGTGCTTTGAGTGTTTTCAAAAGCAATCATATCTTAATCAAACATCTCAAATTTGTTTTGTTTTATATAAGCACAAAAACAAAACAAAATATAAATAAAAAATAGAAATAAAAAAAAATGATCCCAAATGGCCACTAAATATCAATATATATATATATATATATATCTATGTGTGTGTGTGGGTGTGTATGTATGTATGTATATGTATGTATGTATTGAAAGTTTCAATGGCAATGTCGAGGGTCGTATTAGCGACAAACAAGATACGGAAAAAAGAGGAATGTATAAATTTATAGAAATCTACATGATTTTATGTGTGAATCAAAAATTAAAAATTATTTGTCTAACTAAAAGGTTAACAGAGTTCGTCGGAAGAGCTAGGAATAAGCTGAAGTCAACCAATAGAAACCGAATACCTTCAAACTGCTGAAGCTTTACTTAACGATAGGATTAAAACTGAAATCAATTTAGACTATGATAAATCAACATTTATATTGAGCTTATCTGTTTATATTTTAAATATATGGAGATAGGAATTTATTTTAAGCAGTACTTTTATATACATATATATTTGATGAGTAGTATTTTTAAAAAAATTTAATTGACTACGAGGCTACAAAGATTTATAATCAATTAAAAGTATTAATTAAGAAAATAGAATAAAATTTATTATATTAGATTCAAATGATGTTTTAAATATTGCCCCAATCCTTAACATCTTACGACTACGTGATTAGGGTTGTCAAAATGACTCTTTACTCATGAACGGCTCGTGTTTGGCTCATTTGCTGTGTTCGGCTCGCTAAGCAAATGAGTCGAACACGAACACATTTTTTGAGCTTGAAATATAAACGAGCCAAACACTTGTTGAGTTTGGGCTCGCTCGTGTTTGGCTCGTTTACACCCCTTAATAAGAACTTAGAAGCTATCATTGTGTCGATCTAAATCAATGAAATAAGATGGATATGATAAATTTTTTATTATTTGATTTTTAATTTTTTGTTCAGTTTTATTTTTATTAACCCGGACAAATTGAAAAAAAAAATTTAAGTTAAATGATGTTTATTAAATTAAATTGAAGTTAATGTATGCATTTTTTGTTTATGTTTGTTTAGCCCAACTCTAGCTAATAACTAAGTTTTGGTTTATTCATAACTCAATTATATAAACTGAATTGAATTTTGGTTTGTATCAGAGCCCCGGTTCGGATCTGAGGAAGAACGATGGCTGGAGATGAAGCGAATGTTTCGGGGATCGAGAAGTTTGATGACATAGATTTTGGTTATTGGAGGATGCAAATAGAAGACTACCTCTATGGGATGAAACTTCATCTTCCATTATTGGGAAAGCGACCAGTGAAGATGGAAGAGGCAGATTGGAATTTGTTAGATCGACAGGTTCTGGGGGTTATTCGATTAACTCTATCAAGGTCCATTGCCCACAACGTCATAAAAGAGGACAACAACAGATCTTATGGCAACTTTATCAGGCATGTATGAAAAACCATCGACGAATAACAAAGTGCATTTGATGAAAAATTTATTCAACCTGAAGATGACCGAAGGTTTGTGTGTTGTTCAACATCTGAATGATTTTAACACCATCAAAAATCAATTGCGTCCGTTGAAATTGATTTTGATGATGAGATACGTGCGCTGATATTGTTGGTTTCATTGTGAAATAGATGGGAAGTCATGAGGATGACAGTTAGAACCTCTGTAGGTAAAACTAAGCTGAATTACGATGATATTCGTGATTTGATTTTAGTTGAGGAGGTGCACAAAAAAGATTCTAGCGAGACCTCAAGTTCGAGTTCGGCACTGAATGTTGATTCCAGAGGGAGATCACAAGACAGGAACTCAAACAGAGGAAGGTCGAAATCACAACACAGAAGCAAGAGCAAGTCAACGTCTGGTCAGCAAGCAATCTGCTGGAATTGTGGCAAAACTGGCCACATAAAGAAGAACTACAAAAATCCTAAGAAGACGGAGAACAACAGTGATAATGTTGTAACTGAAGAAGTACATGATGCACTATTGCTTGCAGTTCATAGCTCTGTTGACGACTGGATACTGGACTCAGGGGCTTCCTTTCATACATCTTCCCACCGAGAGTTAATGAAAAACATGTTACAGGTGACTTTGGGAAGGTGTATCTGGCTGATGGAGCAACTTTGATTGCGGTGGGAATGGAAGATGTTGAAATTGCACTCCCTAACAAAAATAATTGGATCCTTCAAAAGGTTAGACACATTTCTGAACTGAAAAAGAATCTCATATATGTTGGGCAATTCGATGAGGTAGGTAATTCAGTAGTGTTCTCTGATAACACCTGGAAGCGTACCAAAGGAGCATTGATACTGGCTTGGGGTAAAAAGACTAGTACGCTATAATTGAATATTGGTTTAATTAATAGTGTTGATACTACAGTTGTAGAGAGCACAACATACATATGACATTACAGGCTTAAACACATGAGTCAAAGAGGTATGAAAGAGCTTCAGTCCAGAGGCAAGCTACCAGAACTGAAGTCAGTTGACATCGGCATGTGTGAAAGCTGCATTATGGGGAAGCAGAAGAAGGTCAGTTTTCTGAAAGGTGACAGGGTGCCAAAGACAAAAAAACTAGAACTGGTACAAACTGATGTGTGGGGGCTTTCTCTAGTGGCATCACTTGGAGGCTCTCGCTATTACATCACATTCATAGATGACCACAGCAGAAAGGTATGGGTTACTTTCTGAAGCATCAATCTGATGTATTTTCTGTGTTCAAAACTTGGAAGACCATGGTTGAAACGGAGACAAATCTAAAAATGAAATGTTTGAGATCTGACAATGATGGTGAGTACATTGATGGTGGGTTCAAGGAGTACTGTGTAACTCAGGGTATTAGAATGGAGAAGACCATTCTGGTGACACCGCAGCAAAATGGAGCTGCAGAACGCATAAACATGACCATCAATGAGCGTGCTAGGATCATGAGATTGCACGTCAAACTACCACCAACCTTCTAGGCAGATGTGGTCAGCATTGCAGTTTACTTGATCAACAGAGAGACATCTATCCCATTAAACTGTAAATTACCTGAGGAGGTCTGAAGCGGAAAAGAGGTCAAATTCTCTCATCTTAAGATTTTTGGTTGTCTTTCTTATGTTCTAATCAATCCTGATGCACATAACAGGTTTGAGGCTAAGTCAAAGAAATTTTATTTCATTGGCTATGGAGGTGAAACATTCGGTTATCATTTCTAGGATGATCATGATAAAAAATCATCAAAAGCAGAAATGTGATCTTTAATGAGAAGTTGATGTACAAGGAGAAGGCTAGTACAAAATTTGAAGTAGCTCCTCAGGAATCGAAGTTTGTGAGGTTTGAGCGGAGATGAAAATGATGAGGAGAATGGGTCTGGGGCACCCATTCCTATTATTTTGCAGTCAGGTTCAGAGTCATTAACAACTCCAGTCGCTGTTCGTAGGTCAGTCAGGAGCAGGCGTTCGCCATAGCATTACTCACCAACTTGGAACTACATCTTGCTGACAGATAGTGGGGAACCACAAAGCTATGAAGAAACCTTAGCAGATGAAAATTCTAGCAAGTGGGAGTTGTCCATGAAGGAGGAGATTGATTCCCTGCTAGAAAATCAGACATGGGAGCTGACAAAACTTCCACCAGGGAAGAAGGCATTGCACAACAAGTGGGTGTACCGAATGAAGATTGAGTCTAATGGCAGTAAAAGGTACAATGACAGACTTGTTGCAAAAGGTTTTCAACAAAAGTTGGGTATTGATTACTCTGAGATCTTTTCTCTTGTGGTAAAGCTCACAACCATTAGGATGGTACTGACTATGGTTGCTACCGAAGAGCTATTCCTGGAGCAATTAGATGTGAAGACAACTTTTCTTCATGGAGACCTTGAAGTAGACATCTATATGCACCAGCCTGATGGGTTTGTGGTACAAGGAAAAGAAGATTCAGTTTACATATTGAAGAAGAGCTTGTATGACCTGAAGCAAACTCTCAGACATTGGTACAAGAAGTTTGATAAATTCATGCTCAATGCAGGGTACAACAAATGTCAGACAGATCACTGTTGTTATGTCAGGTACTTTGACAATTCTTATATCATCTTATTATTGTATGTGGATGATATGCTCATTGCAGGGGCCAACATTGATGAGATAAATAATCTTAAGAAGCTGATGTCAGAACAATTTGCAATGAAAGATTTGGGAGCGACAAAGCAAATCCTTGACATGAAGATTGTCAGAGTTGAGTCAAGGGCAAGTTGAGGGTTTCACAAGCTGCATATATGAAAAAGGTGCTTAGCAGGTTCAACTTGAAAAAAATCAAGCCAATTGACACACCCTTGGGTAGTCACTTTAGACTCAGTAAAAATCAGTCTCCAAAATAGAGGAGGAACACGACTGCACGAGTAAAGTTCCTTACGCTTCAGCTATTGGTTCACTTATGTATGTTATGGTCTGCACCAGACCGGATATTGCCCATGTAGTGGGAGTTGTGAGCAGATACATGAGAAATCCAGAGAAGGAACATTGGGAAGTTGTGAAGTGGATCTTGAGATACCTAAGAGACTCTTCAGAAACCTGTTTGTGTTTCTCAGGAAAAAAACATGAAGGTATTGGGTTATGTTGATGTAGATTTAGCTGGAGACATTGACAATAGGAAGAGTAATAGAAGTTATGTTTATACTCTTGGCGGTACTGCAGTTTCACGGGGCTCAAATCTACAGAAGACAGTTTATTTGTCCACTACAGAAGCTGAGTATGTTGCAATGTCAGAGGCCGCTAAGGAGATGATATGGTTACAGAGTTTCTTGGCGGAATTGGGTAAGGAGGTTCAGAAGGGCACTCTCTACAGTGATATCCAGAGTGTCATATTCCTAGCAAAAAATCCAGCATTTCAATCTAAAATCAAGCACATTCGGATCAGATATCACTTTATTCGATCATTGTTAGATGACGAATAATTGCTACTTAAGAAAATTTGTGGAAGCAATAACCCTGTTGATTTGTTGACCAAGGGTATTACACTTGAGAAACTAAAGTTGTGTTCAACTTCAGTTGGCCTTCTAGCTTGAATATAGGGTCTTGAGTTGCAGAGGTGGAGGATATCATGTTAAAAAAGGGGGTGACGCCGCCAGTTACTGATGCAGTCAATGGGTGATGTATTCAGTGTCCCAGTCTCCAAGTGGGAGAATTGCTGAGAGTAGTGGAGATCCGATGCACTATAATAATTAGGAAGTAATTATTTTTTGCCTTATTTGATTTCAGCGTGCACCGCCAACTTCCCTCTGCCCTTCACGCAGAACCGCGTAGCCGCGTGAGATCTTCCCAAAATTTGCTTCTTCAGGCTTCTTTCTCTTGTTATAAAAGGGGGACTGCTTGTAAATATCTCACCATCCCCAAAACACTCTATTCACAACCCACGACTGAAAGGAGAAGAGAAAAAAAAAAGCTTTTGTCTTTTTCCTTTTGGATTCTTGTGCTAGGTGTCTTAGGGGATTTCTTTTGCTTTTTCCTTTTTTTTGGGGTTATAACGCATTTAGAGAGAGGGGAAGAGAGAGAGAGAGGAAGAGAGAGATGGAGTTTTTTTTTTTAAACGTCGAGGCACTCCGTCGAGGCGCTCGACGTTGTAATCTTCTAGTAGTAAAATCATCTGCAGCTCTGTGGATGTAGGCAATTTGCCGAACCACGTAAATCTTGTGTCGCCTTTTTCTGGTGTGATTTTTCTCGAGCCTGTTTTTTGCTTTATTGCCGTCATTTTCATGACAATTTGGTTACTTTGATTTTATTAAAATTTTAATTGATTTGATTTTTTGAATTTTTAATTTCCGTTGCAATGAGTTTGGCAATTTTGACAACTGATCGATCCAAATTGATCGTTGCTGGGCAACAAATTTGGTGCATTTCTTAGAGCATATTGTGAAAAAATAATAAGAATGGAAATTTACATACATACCTTTCAATTATTTGTGTATTTGCATATCTAACACTTAAACTTTCATATTTACATTAATAATACTTTGGCGAAATGCTTCTCTTTTCTAGGTTAACATTTTGCATAAAGCTTTACAGGTCTCATCACCATATTATAAATTATTTATTCAAGTATGAGATATACTTTCTATCACACAATAAGCCCAATGCATTCCTCTACTTCAACCATCCAACTTGCGTTCTACTAATAATACATTATAGGAAAAACCACTAAAATCGGCAATAAAACCAAAGGCCTAAATTTGCATCGGTAAAAATGCTCCATTGTCCGACAGTCTAGCGGTCATTTATAATTGGGTTATTTGTGACATCATAATTACAAGACAAACTATCACTTACAACAACAATATTTTTTTCGATAGTTTTATTTAGTACGAATGTATTAAACTGTCGGTTATAAGCAAATATTAACTGACAACCATATTTTATTAGTTATCTTCGAACCCGCCATCTTGCAGGGTATTAACCGACAATTTTTTTTAATAAGCAACTGGAATGCTATCAGGAATAATGTTATTAATCGACGGACTAGAAGCCGTGTATAAGAGGTTGGAAATAATATGTTATACCACCAAAATCGCGGCCCTCCCTGTGTTGCTCTAATCAACTCCCTCGCCTACTCCCCTCTCCTCGAAGCCCTCTCCTCTCCAAACCCTCGCATCTCCATCCACCCACCTTTCTATTTTGTCAAAAACCATCACATTCATCACTGAACCCTCACAAGACAGCCGCAACAAAAGCTAGCTGAGAATGCATCATTGGGAACGTGTCTTGCAGTGATCGGAAAGTCTCATTTTTCTTCTCCTTCTGCTCCTTTCCTCTCCGAAACAATCGAGGAAGGTAACTTCTTCTCTTCATTTTCGTTTTTATCTTCATTTCCTTGAAGGAATGTGATTAGGGTTTAGGGTTTAGGTACTAGAAAGAGATTTGACCAATTATTTTCCTATTTTAGTTGGAGTACATGAGGGATCGGCTTTGAGTCCATAAGTTTTTGCTTTAGTTATGGTTCCTCTTACTAGACATTTATAGAAGGATGTACCTTAGTGCAAGCTTTTTGTCAGTAATATCCTTCTTGTGGATAAGACTACAAAAAGTGTTTAGGGAAAACTTAAATTATGAAGGTCGAAATTGGAGTCTAAAGGCCTTTTTTAGTAGATCTTGAACTGATTACTTGAAATGTAATTTTAGTGGAAGTAGCTTTAGATATCTCGGGTCTCTTGTTCAAAGTTATGGCGATTTAAATGGGGATGTGATTAGTAGATTTCTAGTTGGTTGGTTGAAGTGGAGGAATGCATCTGCCCTATTGTGTGATAGAAAATATCACTTAGACTTCAAAGAAAATTTTATAAGACGATTATGAGATCCTCAATATTCTATGGTGCAAAATGTTAGCCTTTAAAAGAGAAGCAATGAAGGAAAAGGATTCTTGTAGGCGACCCAACTTAGTGGGTAAATGTTTAAAGATGTTGTTGTTATTGTTAAGGATAAAATGCATAATGAATATATCCATACATAGGGCTGTTAGAGATAAAATGTGTAATTCCAAAGTATTTATGTATCCAACACTTAAACTTTGCATTTTAATACAATTTTTCATGTACACGTAAGATTTTATATGTGTTACATTGGGTAGCTATGTGAATTCAGCTTGAACAACGACTATCACTCAAAAATTAATTTTGGATCAATTTTCTTTTAAGTTGTCCTTCAGTTGGATTGAAATTGGATTATTTAACATCATATCAATGTTAGGTATGTCGAAGATCATTAAATCCATTAAAATATCTATTTCTAATATCCCGCAACTGTAGCTACTCCAACCTTTTCATGGATATATTTATTTTATATTTTGTTTCCAATTGTAAATCCAATCGTAGAACCAATCATTCTTCTCCCGGCAGTCACTTATGCAATTAATTGCACACTTTGAAATATTTTCTTAGAAGAAAATATTTCATATGATGTAAGAATGTTCGATGTTTACTCCATTGTGAAGTTTAATTTTTGTTTTCAAAATAGAAATTCCCTTCAAAATCTCGCTTGTCAGTTCTAAAAAGAAAATTCACTTCAAAATCTAAACTGTCCAATGTTCATTTTGGAAATGCAAATTTAAATACTCACATACGATGTCAAACTACCGTGTGTTAACAAATTTGAGGCAATAAAACACCAGATTATCATCTTAGCATGATATGAAGATTCAACATACATTCAGCTAAAAAAAACTAGTAATGACATTATAAATTTTTACGTGAAAAACCGGTACATGAAAAATCACGGGGTCTGATCCAGCTGAAGAGTGCAACTATAAAGATGATTATAATTGCAACAACTTCTCTTACATGTTGGAAAGAATTAGAAGATTTCCCAAGTGACAACGTGGACATGCATATGAAATTTTTGCATGGAACGGATGATAACTGATAGCGATGGGCAGCGGCCAGTAAATGGGGGACGACAACGACCTGCGGAGGTCAGCAAAGGCCAGTGGGGGTCAGCGGCGGATGACGACTGTCGGGGTGGTCGATGGTGGTTAGTTTTGGATGACGTCGGCAAGAGCGGCGTTGAACTTCAGCTTCTTCTCAAAGTTTCAAGCTCTCTCTTCAGACTTCAAGCTCTCCTCCGGCTTCAAGTTTTCTTCCTTCTTCGTTAGAGAGGTTGGGCTCTATTTATAGAGTTTTGGGTGTTACTAATGCATAAATATGAATCACTTTGATCAAGCAACTCAGACGGCTTCTCTCGATCATATGACATTTGATGAAAGTTTGAGTGCCTTAATTATGCTAGAATTGAGTGATATTGAGCCCATAGTATTTGTCTTGTCAAAACATTCGATTTGACTAGAGAGAATCCACATTCGTTTGATCTTCCAAATGTGTTTAGAAAACTTCAAAAAATGGTTTAATGGCTTGATTTTGTTTGGATTGGACCAATTTTGATAACATTCGGTTTTTCTCGTCGAGCTGGTCAGTTTGACTGTAAGTTTGCTTAAATCGGAGCTTTGGATGACTTTTTATCGAAGTTTGAATATTTCTTGCTCAAAAAGTCATCTCGAGAAGTGTATCATGCCTCAAGATTCATGTTAGATGATGAAAATTTGTTGAAGTCGTATCACTACTAATTCAATTAGTCTACTGGTGAGAGTACAAACTATGTTTACATTTGTCTATAATGTGAGAACTCTTGTTTATTTAACATTACACTCGACGCCAGTGTAACGGACCTGCAAACTTTTCACAGTATTTAAGTCATAAAGTGCATCATTTTCATGGGACACAGTAGCAACTAGACAATTATTTAAATATATTAATATCATGATTTTTCATCAAAAAAAATTATGTTGTAGGTTGTCGACCACTTAATGTAACTCCTTATTTTTTTGTATCCAGGGCTTGGAATCCCGACAGTAGCAATATTGATTTCAAATTGAAATATAAATAAAAAATTATTAAAAAAAAAAAAGAAACGGCCTCTAAATCTTGCTTCGTGCGTGCCCAAATCTCAAAGAATGGACTTTAAAATAGGTGTGCGTGTGCATGCGTGGGAGGAGTAAATATTACAGAACAAATGTACTTTTGGGGTCATCGTGTTTTTTTCTTCTTTTTTTTTTTTCCTTTTGTTCGCATTATCTTAGTGGATGGACGTACATTTTTACGTAAATATGAGGGAGAGGGAGAGGGAGAGGGAGAGGGAGAGACATTCTATGTTCATGAATCCAACCTATCTTGATCACTGACAATTATTTCGTTTGATATAAGAATACAACTAGATGAATGTCTCTGACACACAGTATGAAAGACACAGTATAAAAGAAGAGATCGGCACGAATTTCCCAAAGTTAGGAATTAATCAAACTCAACAAATCATAAAACGCTCCAAATAAGCAACAGAAGCGTTGGACATCAATCATGCTAAGCTCTCATACAAATCTAATTGTATGTAAGAAAAAACATGCCGGTCCAAGTATGCTACTCCATACTTCTACAGTTAAGAAAACGCATAATAAATGTGAATGCTCGTTCACTTTCCTCACCATCTTCAAATGTGAGACCTAAGCAAAAAAAAAAATCTCACAAGAGAGGCAAAGTTGTGGTCTGCGAGGCCGATGACATGTTGCAAGAATCAGATTTCGTTTCCGATTCATGATCTGCAGGATTATTATTATCATCTTCATATGACTGTGATGGCCTGAAAGGTAAATTATTCAGCTGTTTCTGCTGATTTGGCTGTTTTAGTTGAGGATTTCTCGTGTAAAGTCCATTGAAAGCCGCGCTGCTTTGTTCAGCGGAAGAGGCCGCCACCGCATACTCCGGTGGAGGAACCAATATACCTCCTACCAACACGAACTGTGGAGGGATTTGAGGGCTGATGCGACTGCTGCTCTGAATTGTGGGTGGCAGCCGCCTTGTGTGTAGCCGGTATTTCTGCAATAATTATGCATGTATGATTAGGATAACGCTGTTTTTCAAAATTTATTATTTTTATTATGATACTTTTGCAACTATTTTTATAACTAGTTGTAGAGGTCCCAAATCAAAAAAAAATATTGCGTGCGGAACAATGGATAGANTGGCAGCCGCCTTGTGTGTAGCCGGTATTTCTGCAATAATTATGCATGTATGATTAGGATAACGCTGTTTTTTAAAATTTATTATTTTTATTATGATACTCTTGCAACTATTTTTATAACTAGTTGTAGAGGCCCCAAATCAAAAAAAATATTGCGTGCGGACCAACGGATAGGATGCAGTAATGTTATTGTGCATTCACATACGGCTCAATTGTGTCATTATCGATCCGGACATGCAGAGACAACACACAATATTATATACCCAAATCGATCCTAAACTTCAGAAGACACCGCTACATGAATCNGTAATGTTATTGTGCATTCACATACGGCTCAATTGTGTCATTATCGATCCGGACATGCAGAGACAACACACACAATATTATATACCTAATTCGATCCTAAACTTCAGAAGACACCAATACATAATCTTTTATATCATTATATGTATAAGATGCACGAAATTTAATAGGCGAGTATGACAACAAAAAAAACATCGGGCAACTGTGCAATGTATAAGTTTAACAGGCTACAAATACTTCTTATATGTAAAACTAGGTTTAATGTAGCAACCAATATTAGTTTTATATGGTAGTACGAGTAAAATTAGATGTGAAATCCTTAATAGAGGATTGAATAAGTTGTTGCAAAAAATTAGAATGAAGAAAGTCAGCAAGAAGATCGTGAACAACACTAGGATGAGTGACAAGTAGTTGTAGAACTAGATTATGTCTAGGATGAGCAATTACACACTCAGAAATTTAAGAATTTTCTATATAAATAATAAAATTTTATAATTTTTATCATGCAAGTAATTTAGTAATTATACTACTATATAAAACTAATATTGGTTCCAAAAAAACTTAAAACTAAAGAAAGTCACAAGAAGAGATCATGAACAACATTAGGATGAGTGACAAGCAGAGGTGAAACTAGGTTATGTCACACTCTGAAATTTAAGATTTTTGGATATAAATGGTAAAAACATTTATGATGTAAGTAATTTAGTCAACAAAAACACGTTAGCTAAACATGATAAAGAGCGCACAGTAATCTGAAAATAATTTGAAATACGTATCTAGAGTTTCATATGATTGAATATATATGAATAACTGTGATTTAAAGATTGATATACATGAAGCCTGCAGCGCATCAATAAAATTAATTAAT
>JXCR01054085.1:228276-250017 GCA_002079205.1 Phalaenopsis hybrid cultivar | reverse complement strand
AATAATATTTCTGATTTCACTGCTTTTATTGAACCGGTAAATATGTTTATATATTATTGTATATGCATATTATAAATGATTTACATATGGTGAATCACTATTACGGGAAATACGCTCAAGAGAATGGCACAAGTGTTGTGCTACCTAAGCTATTATGTGATTGGCCTGCAGGCAAAGATGATAGGAAAACTGTAGAATTCCTCACTCTTGATATTTTGGCCGAAATAGACCCTTTAGTCTCAAGGGGCTATTGAAAACTACAATGTTGGGAGATGTCAAATATTTCTAAATAGTTGTGTAGCAGATGGGCTAGGTGACGACCCAATGATATGAAATGAAATGAATTTAGTCGAGGTCTATGCAAGTACAAGTAAAGTTTTTAAGATGATAGTTATTGATTATAAAATATTTAAAGAAAATCATATGCTTATTCAGGAGTGAATGAAAGATATACTTATTACAGTTTTTCACTGTTTATTGCATTAACTCTTATTTTAGATGCTTCATATGATTAAAACAAGTTTATGTTATGTATTGGTGTCACACACATGAGTTATGGTTTAGCATACACAATATTTTCTTGCGGTCTATAAAATCTTACATTAGCATTGATTATTTTACTAACCATGTAGCTCTCTCATTTATGATGTTGACTTTCAGGTAGGGGTAAGTAGCACTAGGGTGATTAGTCAAGTGAGACAATGTACAACTTTTGAATGCTATGGTTTTCAAAGTTGTAGGAATATTTGGGTACGTATCTTTATATGTTATAATTTTAGCAACTATGTACATGTTTTGGCGATATTATTATGCACACTTTCAAGAAATTGAGAATGTTAACAAATTATTAATTGAATTGAATTATTAATGTTTGTGATGATTAAGTGTGACTAATTCGTTACCCGCTAAGTCCTGATCTATCTAAGTCAAAACATGTGCTAGTGAGAATTTTTTCTGAATGAGTCATCGATCTCTGTTGCACCATGAGTGACCCTAAAACAATAAATAGTTAGAACTCTTATATAGCTTATTAAAAATGAACAATGTTACTATCCCAATAGATTTTCTCCATATAGAATTTATGGCTTATTCATTTGATATACGTGTTCATGTCTTATTGATACGATCATTATGGTTACACCTTCAAAATATGGTCATGAGACTCTTTAACCTATTGTATTTTCTAAGATGTCAGTACAATTGTTATCCCTTTGCTTTAAATTGTGCTTATTGGTTAATATTCATGCTGCCAACTTAGGTGATTATTGATGATCTTTTGTTATCAGTAACTGTCAGTTGATCCACCAATTGATACACTCTTTAGCATATGAAAATATTTGATCGATGGCACCTTCTTATCAGCTTATAATTCAAGAGTTCATCAAAGTGTTAGGAGAGTTGTATAAGAGCTAGTCCCATAGCCATCTCTCCCATGGCTATCAAATCATCAGAGCATTTGCAACATAATTATAAAGATATAGGGGAGTTTGCTCCTTGAGAATTCAATGTAACACTAATTTCGTCACACTAATCACCAATTTCTTCCAACACAATTGTTTATATTATATTATCAAACAAAAGGTGAGTGACCTTCAAATATTTTGTATGAGACTAGCGTTATATGTTGTCATGTAATCATATGAAAAGATGGCTTATTTTCTCCCCATTTCTCATTTACCCAACCAGCTCTCTCTCTATCTCTCTCTCTCTCTCACTCACTCACTCTCACTCTCACACACACGCACGCACGCACGCACGCACGCAACCTAAAGGGTCAGGCCAGTAAGATTTAAAGGTTTGATTATTGTTGCATTATTTTATTAATGAAGAAACAAAACTAAGTCGCTATAGGGGTAATGAGAAGATTTTCTGCACTCTCGAAATCTCACGGGATAAAGTGCATCTGAATCTTGTTCCCAAAATTAATCAATAAATGGAGGCAATAAGGGTGAGAAAGAAATAATGTTCTTTACCACCTACAAAAAAGGAAACAATCCAAAAAGAAGATGAAGCACCCTGGAATATGATATGTAATAATAAGTTCAAGAAAAAATAAAATAATGGCTTCAACATGCTCTGGGTTTCGCTGAACAAAACAGAAGGTATAATAATAATTGTCATCTCAAGTCACTAGAACAACAACAATAACAAGCTTTTATCCCACTAAGTAGGTCAACCTACATGAATCTTTTTTTTCCATTGTCCTATTGAGTGCATTTTCATTTAATTCTAATAAATTAACATCATTTGTATACAGTATGCCCAAGTCTTTTTATGTCTGCCTCTACTTTTCCATCTCAGGTCACTGCATTAGGGAAATTGATCTAAACCAAGTGTTGCAAAGCACCGGTGATACACACAACTACACATATCGACCAAGTGGTATATATAATTGAGTGTATCGATTCCACGAGGAACGAGTGAACTCCCAAATTCCAGAACAGTTCTAGTCTGTGTTCTTTTAGCTACTCTGAAGGTTCAAAATTTGGTGATTTTAAAGTTTTTAATCCTAATTTTTACAATAAATAAAAGCTATAACTAGTTTTGAGTTTTAAAAAGTGATAGAAAGCCTCAGTTGAATTGGTCCTATGCAAACTAAATCAAACTAAATGAATCTAATGAAGTTGACAATCATGACCCCCCCTCCGGGTGGTCATAAAAAAATAAGGATTCATATTATAGTTAGTCCCCAAACCCTTCAAAAACTCCACGGTTTGCAAATTTTCCATAAATCATCCTAATAACAATATTCATATTCTCTTAGAGTAGTGTAGATTAACCTAATTGTTTCACTAGCCTACTCCCATAGTACTATATCATATCTCATTTTAACATATTAAGCGATCAGCATGCAGAAAGTTAAACTATCAACTTAAAATCCAATTTACACTCAATCATAATACTAATTTATATAGAATCCAATTCAAGGAGAGAAAAGTTTAAGTTATGCTTCTTATGGATGAAAACAACACAAATTTCACTACAAAACCAAACTAAAAGTTAGAATGATCTCACTAATATTCTTCACTAAATTACACGAAGTTACAACACATTCTCTGAATTTTCACCCACTTTGAGTAAAATAGTTTCACACACGCATAGCCCTCTCATACTCTTCCAAGGATCCCTCCAGCAAGATTGAAGAATGTGATATTTCACTGGAGACTCCCTCTGGTCTCTATCTTCATCCTCTCGGTGTCACTCCAAGGGTCGAGCATTAAAAAGTTGTGGAGGAGAAAAGCTCTTTTTACTTTGACTTTACTTCATTCGTATGCATGAATCGCCACGCAATCCCACCACGTCAACTCAAATTGTCATAACTCTCGGAGTTGGTTTGTCGATGTCGAAATTCTCCCATGGAGCACCTAAGTCTAACTTTATCTCTGATTCTGCAACTACTCACGTCTGTAGGTGGCACCAATATGCCACAAAAAGAAGGTCCTGGCTGTTGAAATGGTGTTTTCTTCCTTCCAATGTGGCGTCAAGGTTTCCCTTGCTCGGTGTCTACATAACTACTATTCCTTTAGGTACAACCTTGGCGTCACAAAAAGTGGCGCCTACATTCCGGTGTGATGCCTGAGCGCAACCAAAAGCGATGCTAGAATGCCTAGCTCTCTATTTAGGGTGTAGAGGTTGAAAGAGTTGCGGGACACCGATGCCACTATTGGCAAAGCTACGTCAACAGTGGTGTACAAATGCTAGATAATGGTATAGCTACATCGCTTGGTCCTTTAAATCCTATAAACCACATATAACATATAAAATACTTGAAAAAGCAAAATTATGATACAAATAATGAAAACACTACTAGAAAACACATAAAATATCATTATAAATTTCATGCAAATTAAATTCTCCTAAACTTACATATTACTTGTCTTCAAGTAATTAAAAAAAATCTAAAATTATAATTTAATAAAATTTAGGAAAGATCATAGATAAAAAAATTTAGTGATTTTTAATAACTTAATATCTATTTAAATCAAAGTGCTCATATCTCTCCTTAGGTAGAATTCTCATTGCAACCCTCTAATATTGTGATATAACTCACATGAATACTAGATCTATAAAATTCATCTCAAATTACTTATGTGAGGTCAAAATTTTATGAAATTAATATATCACATATGAAATTTAGTTAGCTACGAACAAAAACAACAAACTGTGTTATTATCTTGTTGAATACAAAATTTCATTTTTATATTAGCGAAGTTCTTAATTCTTTGACTTATTAGAAAGGTTTAACTGTTTCATGTTTTAAATTAAGATTGACCTCAAGCTTTTCCTCCTATGTTCAAGAAATTTTTTTTATTTTCAAGCATAAACCCTTTTTCATTTTTCTCTTGCCTTTGATTTTTTTTCTTTTCATTTTTAAGGAGGATTACCACATCTAGTTACACCTTTTTTAATGATATTGAATACTAACCCAATCCAAAGTCAAATTTTCAATTAACTCCCAACTTTTTTTTCTAAAAATTTGTAATTCAACCAATACTAGGAAATAAATCCTTCAAGCGAGAAGTGACGAAATTTTGTTTAGTTGAGATATTAATTTTATTAAAATTTATTGCTCACATTTAAAATATATAAAAAAATTGCATAGATTAATATTACTAAAGCTAGAGATTAAGTACTAATGAGTTCCCAGTCCTATTTACAACCTTTAGAATTTCATGTCACTGAAATTTAAGTTATTTTCATATTAAAATTCACTACCACTCTTATCTACATTCGCTATGCAATGTATATAAACTCTATAGTTAGATTTTGCCTTCAACTTAAAGGGTAGTATAATCCCAAACTTATTTTTGACACTATATAAACAAATAACAATAACACGGAGAGATCAATATATTAAGGTAGAACATGAATATACAACAAAAGAAAATTACAAAACAAGATATAGCAAACAACACTTGTGAATATGTAAACATCAACAAATAAAAATATGCAGGTACAGATTCTAAATCCAATTCATAAGCAAGTCAAATTTCAACATCAAGGTTATAGTCCGCGTGAGAGGTAGGTAGTCCCAGAGATTCTAACAAGTAAAATCATAGACAAGAAGAGAAATTGGGTTGTCACCCAATAAGTGTTTAATGTAACGTCCTCAATCTGACCCAATCACAAACATTCATAAAAAAGGAAACAAAGCATGCAATCTCACAACAAGATAATGCTTAGGTTGTTGCTTATGTGGCACTTAGCTTTTGTCATTAGTCAGACAATGTCAAATCAAACCTTAAGGCTTTTCTCTAAAATCAAATATCTAGTTCAAAAATCCTCAATTTATCGTTCAATATTTGAAATTCTCTGAAGAATCTCTTAACCAATTGTGCTATGATCCCATATTTTCCTCTTTTAAAAATAATAAATCTTTCTTTTCTAAATTCTCAATTACAATCACTTGCACCAATTTTATTTCCAACCTCAAACATTAATCAAAGATATAAGTAGGGGGTGGTAAGATCATGAATCTGAAAAGTTATCTTTTCATTTGCGTCCAATAGTTAACTCTTATTTCTACAAATCAATGTTTGAGATCGGCCCAAAATAATTAGGATCTCCACAACTTCTTTCATATCCAGCACAATGAAATCAACATGAAATCTACTTTCACTAGAACATTTTCAACAACTCCCTTGAAAAAGTAATAGAAATCACAACTAATTGAAAGGCTACAGTGGTGGGTTTAAGCTTTCCTAGTCCCAGTATTTTAAACACCGAAAAGAACATTAGATTTATGATAGATCATGAGTCACATAGCGTATTTCCAATAAATCGGTCTCTTATAGTACAAGGAATGATAAAAATGCCCTGAACTATCAATTTTTTTGGAAGTTTTTTTTCAATTTATAGCACTGTAGTTTTCAGTTTATAGCACTGTAGGAAATTCAAAAATTTGTCTTTCTTGTGCAAAAACGCCTTCATAAATTTCCTATAACTGGACATATGCTTAAGTGCTTCAGCAAACGGAATATAAATAATAAGCTTCTTAAACATTTATAAAAATTAGAAAATTATTTGTCCAATTTTTGTTTATTTAACCTCTGAATAAAATGCGGCAATGATCTATCCTATTCTATCTGAGGTATTGAAGGTGTTTTTCATAAGTAAGGGGTAAGTTTTTCTACAGGTCCATCGGGCTCGGACTTGGGCTTCTCTATTCTAGGTTTCTCCACACTAGGCTTCTCAAGTAAATTCTCAATCCCAAGTCTTATTGCATTGTAATGCGCCACGTTATGGTCTTTTGGATTCACCTTTGTATTGCTAGGTAACATCTCTTGAGGTCTCTGGATCAATGAGTTAGTTATTTGCTCAAGCTGTGTTTTGATATTCTTAATAGTTGCAACATGACTTTCTATTTGATTCCCCATATTCAATACTATTTCTTCCAAAGATGATTTTATTTCCTAAATTGGGGATTAGGAGGGTAGGTAAGTCTAAGACGACAACTAACTTGATTATTTCAGTTACCTAAAAGATTGGAAAGACTATTACCCATTGTTGAGTCCCTACAACTTGATTAATATTGTTCCAATGAAAGTTCGAGTGGTTTATTCAACCTGGGTTGTACGAGTTAGAATACGGGTTATTGATCATATTTCTTATGGCGTTCAAGGTTTTCAAAGAATTAGTACAAGAATCTCCTACTAGTTCATAGGAAATTTCATTAATAGGTAGTAATCCTTGCACTAAATTAAACATTTAGTTATCTAATTTCCCACAAATAGCAGTCACTTGTAAGGCTAGGATTGTTAACATATTTGTCATACACACTAGCTACATTCCTATAATTGACTCTATCTGAAAGTCATTAAAAGTTATTAAAAATAATTTCCTCGATCAGTCAATATGCCTCCTCAAATGACTGTCTTCAGTGACTCCCCGGACACAGCATATATTATTGATCTCAACGAACCCACCAGCCAATTATAAAAGATCTGAATTATAAGTCAATCTGGCAAGGCGTGGTGGTAACATTTTCTAAATAGCTCCTTAAATATCTCACAAGCTTCATAAATTAATTCTCCATTCAATTGGATAAAAGTGATGATATCATTTCTAAGTTTTGTCGGCTTGGATGGAGGGAAGTATCTAGCAAAGAATTAATGAGTTAAATCATTCGATGTGATAATTAATCCAGATCTTAAGGAGTAGAGACACATTTTGACTTTAACCCTAAGAGCGAAAGAGAAAAGCCTTAGTCTAATGATATTATGAAGACATCATTATACCTAAATGTGGCTCATAATTCTAGAAAACTGGCCAAGTGAATATTGGGATCTTTTGTGAATAACGGATTCTCCTCTTTCATCATCAGCACAAATCAATCAACACTAAGAGCAGTCACTTTCCAAGGTAACCAATTCAGCTATAACAACTCCCCTAAAATTCTGTGTCTCACATGAAGACTTAGCTACATCACCTCTCTTAACCAATGACTAGTCTGTTTGGAGAACAATTATTCTCAAATTTTTTTGTGCCAATGGCTTTGAATCACTCTTGGATGGAACTATTCCATGTCCACCCAAATTCAAAATCTCTGAATCTGGTATACAGGAAATAAATCAAGACCACACATTATGACATCACATAGAGCAAACTCTGGACGCAGCTCTTTTCTCTGCCATATCTAACACCATCCTACCCAATGTGCTGCATTTACAAAAAAACATCCACAATTTGGCTTGCCCTAGAAGGCACTTGCAATCATCAATCGAGCACCATTCAGCTAAAGAATGAACTCCATCTTATTACCATGGGCACCAATTCTGTCTCAATATCTCACAGCTATCAAAACCTTGGTCGATTAAATCACTGCAGCAGGATAAAATCTAGACAATGAGAACATCATCTTATACAACCTCAATGGGCCTGCCCTTCACTCACCAAGCCTTCAACTGCCATCAGAACTAAGTTCAACCCAATCAAATTGGATGATTTCTACTCTCTTCTCCATAGTGAAAAAATTAACTTGGCCACTGAAGCAACAAAACAGCAAAATCTCACTGTACCTGCTGTAAACAAAAACAAAACTCCACCACCAACTTTCAGACCATCTTCCCATAATCAACACATCAATACCAAATCATCAAAATCTTACTCCAAAAACAAGAACAAACCCAAAAGCACATATCTAATCTGTCTGAAAGCTGGACATTTAGCTGCTAGCTGCTGGCACAGAGCTAAATTTGCAATATAAACCTACACAACCTACCAATGAACGCAATGCCCTCTTCAGCAACAACACCAACTTTGCTCAAGGCTGGGTGCTAGACTCTGGAGCAGCAGCACACCTCACACCACTTTTATACAACCTACAGCAACCAACAGGCTATACAAAATCCGATCAAGTACTTAAAGGAAATGGGCAACCAGCACCTATACAACATATAGGCAATGGAATTCTCCCCACCACCAACCGTAAACTACATCTTTCTACACTAATCCGAGTAACCACATTATCACACAATCTAATTTCAGTGTTTCAACTGGCCATGGATGACAATTACTGCATTTCCTTTGATGTTCCAGTTTTTGCATTCAGGATATAGCCACCAAACAGATAATTCCACACAATTAACCAAGGTCTCCGCTCAATTCCATCACACCCAGTAATTCAAGCTCTTCATTCCACAATTAACCCATGAACATGGCACAACCGACCTGGTCATCCACACTCAAGAGCTGTCATCTCCAGTGAACATCCAAACATTAAAATACCATCTACCACCAAAATATGTATTGATTGTCAATCAAACAAAAGTCATAAATTGTCCTTTGTAACTAGTACTAGGACTTAAAATTTTTTTGAAATTAATACATGGTGATGTTCGGGGTCCTTTTCCACTTGTAGCATTTCATAGCTAAAAATACTATGTGCCTTTTATTGATTTCTATCCTCATTATTGCTGGATATATCTTATGCACTCAAAATCTGAAGTCACGCACCATTTCATCAGCTTCCACAAACTAATCCTAAACCAATTCAACACAAATATTAAATGATTTAGATCCGATGGGGAAGTGAATACATTACCCAAAACTTCAGCAACTATCTCCAGTCTCATGGCATCGAACACCAATTTAGTTGCCCTTGCACCCCTGAGCAAAACGGGCTAGAAGAAAGTAAAAATAGACATATGGTAAAAACGACTCGCACGTTACTACATGCAACTTACCAACCTCCCTCCTCGCCCGAAGCTTTTCAAACAACCACCTACTTATGGTCCGTTTGGGGTAGCTTATAACTGCAGGAGGCGTTTTTAAAATGCCGCCGTATCGTTTGGTTCGCGTGTTTCGCCAGCTTATCCGAAACTGTGTTTGAGTTTTTACACTAAACACAGGCCGTGGGTCGACCCCTGTGGCCAGCCCGCGGGCCACGTTTCAGGATAAGCAGTTTATCCTGAATCGCACAAGCTGCCCCAAACAGACCCTTAATAAACAGACTATCCTCTCCCATGACAAAACTACAATCACCCTAACAACTACTATATAACAATATGCCCATCTAAGAACCTTGGGTTGTTCATGTTTTCCCTGGAAACAGCCCCACAGCAGCTTACAAATTTGCCCCCAAATCTTCTCCCTGCATATTCTTAGGAAGCAGCTCCAATCATAATCGACGAATCCATTTTTCCTTCTCAACAACAGCCATAATCACCACCTAATCCGCCTCATAGAGCCATCAACTCATCCTCCTTACTACTTATGTCCACATTACAATCACCAACACCGTCCACCCCATCCAGCATTTAGACTTTACTCTCATCAACATAGCAGAACACTACAAATCCATCCACAACCAATACATTCAATAATCCATTCCACCGCCATCAATCCCCCCAATACCACCATCTCACCAACCGATCACATGCTCAAAAACTGGCACACTGAAACCAAACCAATCCTACAAATAAATATCATGGATCGATTACAAAGAAACATTTAGTACAGTGGCTAAGTTTCCCACAATACAAATCCTACTCTCCTTGGCTGCATTTCATCAATTGACAAAAGAAAAGCTTGACTGTCAGATGCTTTTTTTACATGGCAAGCTAGAAGACTTAGTTTACAAGCATCAAACACAAGTCTTATAGATCACCAAAACCCAAACTATGTTTGAAAATTAAATAAAGCTTTATATCGATTAAAGCAGAATCCTAAACAATGGTACTCTATCTTCTGCAGATATCTGATTAATCTGTTCAAATTAAGCACAGTGGATCAGTCTCTCTTTATATATCAACAAGATCACATCACCATGTATCTACTATGATGCATCCTAGTCACTCGCAACTCCACAATGGCCATAAACAAACTTTTCCAAATGATGAGAAAGCAGTTCAGCATCAAGCAGCTGGGGCAAATTACAGAATTCTTAGACCTACAGGTTCAGCACCTACAAAACCGATACTTTCTCCAACAAACCACCTATCTAATCAATTTATTGAGTACATCAGGTATGCTTCAATCATAACCTGTCCTAACCCCTCTACCAGTCAGACCTGTCACCTTACAGGCCAATAGAGCTCTATCCCAAATCCTCATCAATACATACAAATTATCAGATCCCTGCAATACTTTATAACTACCCATTCAAATATAAGATTTGCTGTCAAATTACCGACCCAACATATGCATAATATACTACAATATCACCATCAACTTCTCAATAATCTCCTTCGTTACGCCAAAGGCACCCTCACCTATGGCATAATCATAACACCTTCAAACCTCACCCTACAGGCCTACACTATTGCTGACTGGCTAGCAATCCCCTGGATAGAAAATCTACACCAGGCTTTTGCATTTACCACAGCTCCAACATCATTTCCTAGTCAGCCAAGAAACAACCTATCATAACAAGATCATCAACATAAAACGTGTACAGAGCCATCNAAAATAGTGCAAGTTAAAAATTAATAGTTTTTTAACCTTACACAAAGTTCAATTTATTCCATAATTTCATTTGAATTTATTGTCTATTAGTTCTTTCATAACAGAAATAGAACTTGTGATATTCTTTCCTAAGCACTTTCTGACCCAGAGAATCAAAAACAGTTACAATGGGCAAGGGTGCCAAACATAAGGACCTGTATGTTCTTGATTTAGATATTTTAGATACAAATTAGTTCACTAATAAAGTCTCTGTTGAAATTTGGCACACTCGTATTGGACATCCATCAAATAAGAAGTTACATTGGATCAAATAACAATTAAGATGTGATGTTTCTGAATCTCATAAAAATCACCTTGCCATGTGTCATCTGGCTAAACATAGAATACCTTTTTCCTTCTCATAGTCATATGACTGCCATGCTTTTGATTAAGTGCATTGTGATATATGGGGTCCTTACCACATGCCATCTAATTCAGGCCATTGATATCTTTAACATCAGTTGATGATCACACACAAGGTTTATATGTATATAATTGCTTAGACATAAATCAGATACCTCTAATTCCATCCTAAAGTTAATAATCACCAACCAATTTCAAACCATAATCAAAATGATTAGATCAGATGCCAAAGAGTTTAACCATACTGAGTAATTTAACAAATCTGGAATTATTCATCAATGTTCATGTGTAGATCGACCACCACAAAACTTTATTGTTAAGAGAAAATATCAACATCACCTAATGTTGCTCATGCCTTGTACTTCCAGTCTTGTGCTTCCATCATTTTTAGAAACAAATGCATTTCAACTGCCACTTATCTTATCAATAGAACTCCATCATCGGTATTAAATAAAAAGAGCTCATGTGAACTTCTCTACAAAAATCCAAATGACTATTCACACTTTAGAGTTTTTGGCTATTTGGGTATAAAGTTCTACATTTTGTAACGATCAAATGATATAAAATAGTATGTATAAATTATTAACTTATTTTAATTTATAAAATATAAAACATAAACTCAATTTAATGTTAATTTAATTACCTTTAACTTGATTAAAGTCTAGTTATAGTAATTGAGTGACATAAAATATCCACTTTACGCGACATGCAACGGCTTGATTAATCGAAGGGTCAGAATTTAATTTGGTTAAGTTAAAAAGCAGCTTCTCCCTTCATTTATTCCCTCTCCCATTCCCGCAAACTTGGGCTTATCACATTCAGGTACTGTGGCAGATGGAGGAGGGAAAACCGGAGCTCACAGGCCTTGGGGAAAAATTGGTAAGAGGATTCTTAATTTCATGTAACTTGAACCATTCCTTTCCCCTTAATGTTCATTTTCGCTGATCTAAAGCATTCCGTGACTTAAAGGCTGTTAGCAGAAAAGAAAAGAAGGGAAAGGGAAAAGAAGGAAAAGAAAAGAAAGGGAACAAGAATCAAAGGAAAAATTTGTAGTTGAGGTAAGAAAATGTTATAATTATGAAATTGCTCGTACCAACCGTAAAACCCAATAATTTCCTTTCTTTTCTTCATATTCTTTTTCCGCCCTAAAATTACAACATACAAGAGTACTTTCTTTTGGATTTGGGGAAGGTTTGGGATTAGTTGAGAGCTGACTACAAATTATTGGCTAAGTCAAGAATGGAACAGAAGAAATCTATAAAAGAGTTTAATGCGAGGAAATTTTATTAAGATAAGAAATAAAAATTGAATTATGTTTGCGTTAAATTAAGACCTAAGTTAAGAATTTCATAAATCCTAAGAAAATTTATAAATCCATGTAGACAGCAAGCTCGAGACGGGCCTGAGGAAACTCATCATTAGACTGCTCTGTCAATTCAGATGAAATATTCAAATGATAAATTAAGAATAATATCTTTCTGTAAGATTACTATATTATTTATTGATATGTGAATATATTTAGAAAAATCTGCATTTTGTTGAATACTTACATATGTTACAAGAATGTAAATTTGAGCAGACTAATAATATTTCTGATTTCACTGCTTTTATTGAACCGGTAAATATGTTTATATATTATTGTATATGCATATTATAAATGATTTACATATGGTGAATCACTATTACGGGAAATACGCTCAAGAGAATGGCACAAGTGTTGTGCTACCTAAGCTATTATGTGATTGGCCTGCAGGCAAAGATGATAGGAAAACTGTAGAATTCCTCACTCTTGATATTTTGGCCGAAATAGACCCTTTAGTCTCAAGGGGCTATTGAAAACTACAATGTTGGGAGATGTCAAATATTTCTAAATAGTTGTGTAGCAGATGGGCTAGGTGACGACCCAATGATATGAAATGAAATGAATTTAGTCGAGGTCTATGCAAGTACAAGTAAAGTTTTTAAGATGATAGTTATTGATTATAAAATATTTAAAGAAAATCATATGCTTATTCAGGATTGAATGAAAGAAAAACTTATTACAGTTTTTCATTGTTTATTGCATTAACTCTTATTTTAGATGCTTCATATGATTAAAACAAGTTTATGTTATGTATTGATGTCACGCACATGAGTTATGGTTTAGCATACACAATATTTTCTTGCGGTCTATAAAATCTTACATTAGCATTGATTATTTTGCTAACCATGTAGCTCTCTCATTTATGATGTTGACTAGGGTGATTAGTCAAGTGAGACAATGTACAGCTTTTGAATGCTATGGTTTTCAAAGTTGTAGGAATATTTGGGTACGTATCTTTATATGTTATAATTTTAGCAACTATGTACATGTTTTGGCGATATTATTATGCATACTTTCAAGAAATTGAGAATGTTAACAAATTATTAATTGAATTGAATTATTAATGTTTGCGATGATTAAGTGTGACTAATTCGTTACCCACTAAGTCCTGATCTATCTAAGTCAAAACATGTGCTAGTGAGAATTTTTTCTGAATGAGTCATCGATCTCTGTTGCACCATGAGTGACCCTAAAACAATAAATAGTTAGAACTCTTATATAGCTTATTAAAAATGAACAATGTTACTATCCCAATAGATTTTCTCCATATAGAATTTATGGCTTATTCATTTGATATACGTGTTCATGTCTTATTGATACGATAATTATGGTTACACCTTTAAAATATGGTCATGAGACTCTTTAACCTACTGTATTTTCTAAGATGTTAGTGCAATTGTTATCCCTTTGCTCTAAATTGTGCTTGTTGGTTAATATTCATGCTGCCAACTTAGGTGATTATTGATGATCTTTTGTTATCAGTAACTGTCAGTTGATCCACCAATTGATACACTCTTTAGCATATGAAAATATTTGATCGATGGCACCTTCTTATCAGCTTATAATTCAAGAGTTCATCAAAGTGTTAGGAGAGTTGTATAAGAGCTAGTCCCATAGCCATCTCTCCCATGGCTATCAAATCATCAGAGCATTTGCAACATAATTATAAAGATATAGGGGAGTTTGCTCCTTGAGAATTCAATGTAACACTAATTTCGTCACACTAATCACCAATTTCTTCCAACACAATTGTTTATATTATATTATCAAACAAAAGGTGAGTGACCTTCAAATATTTTGTATGAGACTAGCGTTATATGTTGTCATGTAATCATATGAAAAGATGGCTTATTTTCTCCCCATTTCTCATTTACCCAACCAGCTCTCTCTCTATCTCTCTCTCTCTCTCACTCACTCACTCTCACTCTCACACACACGCACGCACGCACGCACGCACGCAACCTAAAGGGTCAGGCCAGTAAGATTTAAAGGTTTGATTATTGTTGCATTATTTTATTAATGAAGAAACAAAACTAAGTCGCTATAGGGGTAATGAGAAGATTTTCTGCACTCTCGAAATCTCACGGGATAAAGTGCATCTGAATCTTGTTCCCAAAATTAATCAATAAATGGAGGCAATAAGGGTGAGAAAGAAATAATGTTCTTTACCACCTACAAAAAAGGAAACAATCCAAAAAGAAGATGAAGCACCCTGGAATATGATATGTAATAATAAGTTCAAGAAAAAATAAAATAATGACTTCAACATGGGTTTCGCTGAACAAAACAGAAGGTATAATAATAATTGTCATCTCAAGTCACTAGAACAACAACAATAACAAGCTTTTATCCCACTAAGTAGGGTCAACCTACATGAATCCTTTTTTTTCCATTGTCCTATTGAGTGCATTTTCATTTAATTCTAATAAATTAACATCATTTGTATACAGTATGCCCAAGTCTTTTTATGTCTGCCTCTACTTTTCCATCTCATGTCACTGCATTAGGGAAATTGATCTAAACCAAGTGTTGCAAAGCACCGGTGATACACACCACTACACATATCGACCAAGTGGTATATATAATTGAGTGTATCGATTCCACGAGGAACAAGTGAACTCCCAAATTCCAGAACAATTCTAGTCTGTGGTTCTTTTAGCTACTCTGAAGGTTCGAAATTTGGTGATTTTAAAGTTTTTAATCCTAATTTTTACAATAAATAAAAGCTATAACTAGTTTTGAGTTTTAAAAAGTGATAGAAAGCCTTAGTTGAATTGGTCCTATGCAAACTAAATCAAACTAAATGAATCTAATGAAGTTGACAATCATGACCCCCCCTCCGGGTGGTCATAAAAAAATAAGGATTCATATTATAGTTAGTCCCCAAACCCTTCAAAAACTCCACGGTTTGCAAATTTTCCATAAATCATCCTAATAACAATATTCATATTCTCTTAGAGTAGTGTAGATTAACCTAATTGTTTCACTAGCCTACTCCCATAGTACTATATCATATCTCATTTTAACATATTAAGCGATCAGCATGCAGAAAGTTAAACTATCAACTTAAAATCCAATTTACACTCAATCATAATACTAATTTATATAGAATCCAATTCAAGGAGAGAAAAGTTTAAGTTATGCTTCTTATGGATGAAAACAACACAAATTTCACTACAAAACCAAACTAAAAGTTAGAATGATCTCACTAATATTCTTCACTAAATTACACGAAGTTACAACACATTCTCTGAATTTTCACCCACTTTGAGTAAAATAGTTTCACACACGCATAGCCCTCTCATACTCTTCCAAGGATCCCTCCAGCAAGATTGAAGAATGTGATATTTCACTGGAGACTCCCTCTGGTCTCTATCTTCATCCTCTCGGTGTCACTCCAAGGGTCGAGCATTAAAAAGTTGTGGAGGAGAAAAGCTCTTTTTACTTTGACTTTACTTCATTCGTATGCATGAATCGCCACGCAATCCCACCACGTCAACTCAAATTGTCATAACTCTCGGAGTTGGTTTGTCGATGTCGAAATTCTCCCATGGAGCACCTAAGTCTAACTTTATCTCTGATTCTGCAACTACTCACGTCTGTAGGTGGCACCAATATGCCACAAAAAGAAGGTCCTGGCTGTTGAAATGGTGTTTTCTTCCTTCCAATGTGGCGTCAAGGTTTCCCTTGCTCGGTGTCTACATAACTACTATTCCTTTAGGTACAACCTTGGCGTCACAAAAAGTGGCGCCTACATTCCGGTGTGATGCCTGAGCGCAACCAAAAGCGATGCTAGAATGCCTAGCTCTCTATTTAGGGTGTAGAGGTTGAAAGAGTTGCGGGACACCGATGCCACTATTGGCAAAGCTACGTCAACAGTGGTGTACAAATGCTAGATAATGGTATAGCTACATCGCTTGGTCCTTTAAATCCTATAAACCACATATAACATATAAAATACTTGAAAAAGCAAAATTATGATACAAATAATGAAAACACTACTAGAAAACACATAAAATATCATTATAAATTTCATGCAAATTAAATTCTCCTAAACTTACATATTACTTGTCTTCAAGTAATTAAAAAAAATCTAAAATTATAATTTAATAAAATTTAGGAAAGATCATAGATAAAAAAATTTAGTGATTTTTAATAACTTAATATCTATTTAAATCAAAGTGCTCATATCTCTCCTTAGGTAGAATTCTCATTGCAACCCTCTAATATTGTGATATAACTCACATGAATACTAGATCTATAAAATTCATCTCAAATTACTTATGTGAGGTCAAAATTTTATGAAATTAATATATCACATATGAAATTTAGTTAGCTACGAACAAAAACAACAAACTGTGTTATTATCTTGTTGAATACAAAATTTCATTTTTATATTAGCGAAGTTCTTAATTCTTTGACTTATTAGAAAGGTTTAACTGTTTCATGTTTTAAATTAAGATTGACCTCAAGCTTTTCCTCCTATGTTCAAGAAATTTTTTTTATTTTCAAGCATAAACCCTTTTTCATTTTTCTCTTGCCTTTGATTTTTTTTCTTTTCATTTTTAAGGAGGATTACCACATCTAGTTACACCTTTTTTAATGATATTGAATACTAACCCAATCCAAAGTCAAATTTTCAATTAACTCCCAACTTTTTTTTCTAAAAATTTGTAATTCAACCAATACTAGGAAATAAATCCTTCAAGCGAGAAGTGACGAAATTTTGTTTAGTTGAGATATTAATTTTATTAAAATTTATTGCTCACATTTAAAATATATAAAAAAATTGCATAGATTAATATTACTAAAGCTAGAGATTAAGTACTAATGAGTTCCCAGTCCTATTTACAACCTTTAGAATTTCATGTCACTGAAATTTAAGTTATTTTCATATTAAAATTCACTACCACTCTTATCTACATTCGCTATGCAATGTATATAAACTCTATAGTTAGATTTTGCCTTCAACTTAAAGGGTAGTATAATCCCAAACTTATTTTTGACACTATATAAACAAATAACAATAACACGGAGAGATCAGTATATTAAGGTAGAACATGAATATACAACAAAAGAAAATTACAAAACAAAATATAGCAAACAACACTTGTGAATATGAAAACATCAACAAATAAAAATATACAGGTACAGATTCTAAATCCAATTCATAAGCAAGTTAAATTTCAACATCAAGGTTATAGTCCGCGTGAGAGGTAGGTAGTCCCAGAGATTCTAACAAGTAAAATCATAGACAAGAAGAGAAATTGGGTTGTCACCCAATAAGTGTTTAATTTAACGTCCTCAATCTGACCCAATCACAAACATTCATAAAAAAGGAAACAAAGCATGCAATCTCACAACAAGATAATGCTTAGGTTGTTGCTTATGTGGCACTTAGCTTTTGTCATTAGTCAGACAATGTCAAATCAAACCTTAAGGTTTTTCTCTAAAATCAAATATCTAGTTCAAAAATCCTCAATTTATCGTTCAATATTTGAAATTCTCTGAAGAATCTTTTAACCAATTGTGCTATGATCCCATATTTTCCTCTTTTAAAAATAATAAATCTTTCTTTTCTAAATTCTCAATTACAATCACTTGCACCAATTTTATTTCCAACCTCAAACATTAATCAAAGATATAAGTAGGGGGTGGTAAGATCATGAATCTGAAAAGTTATCTTTTCATTTGCGTCCAATAGTTAACTCTTATTTCTACAAATCAATGTTTGAGATCGGCCCAAAATAATTAGGATCTCCACAACTTCTTTCATATCCAGCACAATGAAATCAACATGAAATCTACTTTCACTAGAACATTTTCAACAACTCCCTTGAAAAAGTAATAGAAATCACAACTAATTGAAAGGCTACAGTGGTGGGTTTAAGCTTTCCTAGTCCCAGTATTTTAAACACCGAAAAGAACATTAGATTTATGATAGATCATGAGTCACATAGCGTATTTCCAATAAATCGGTCTCTTATAGTACAAGGAATGATAAAAATGCCCTGAACTATCAATTTTTTTGGAAGTTTTTTTTCAATTTATAGCACTGTAGTTTTCAGTTTATAGCACTGTAGGAAATTCAAAAATTTGTCTTTCTTGTGCAAAAACGCCTTCATAAATTTCCTATAACTGGACATATGCTTAAGTGCTTCAGCAAACGGAATATAAATAATAAGCTTCTTAAACATTTATAAAAATTAGAAAATTATTTGTCCAATTTTTGTTTATTTAACCTCTGAATAAAATGCGGCAATGATCTATCCTATTCTATCTGAGGTATTGAAGGTGTTTTTCATAAGTAAGGGGTAAGTTTTTCTACAGGTCCATCGGGCTCGGACTTGGGCTTCTCTATTCTAGGTTTCTCCACACTAGGCTTCTCAAGTAAATTCTCAATCCCAAGTCTTATTGCATTGTAATGCGCCACGTTATGGTCTTTTGGATTCACCTTTGTATTGCTAGGTAACATCTCTTGAGGTCTCTGGATCAATGAGTTAGTTATTTGCTCAAGCTGTGTTTTGATATTCTTAATAGTTGCAACATGACTTTCTATTTGATTCCCCATATTCAATACTATTTCTTCCAAAGATGATTTTATTTCCTAAATTGGGGATTAGGAGGGTAGGTAAGTCTAAGACGACAACTAACTTGATTATTTCAGTTACCTAAAAGATTGGAAAGACTATTACCCATTGTTGAGTCCCTACAACTTGATTAATATTGTTCCAATGAAAGTTCGAGTGGTTTATTCAACCTGGGTTGTACGAGTTAGAATACGGGTTATTGATCATATTTCTTATGGCGTTCAAGGTTTTCAAAGAATTAGTACAAGAATCTCCTACTAGTTCATAGGAAATTTCATTAATAGGTAGTAATCCTTGCACTAAATTAAACATTTAGTTATCTAATTTCCCACAAATAGCAGTCACTTGTAAGGCTAGGATTGTTAACATATTTGTCATACACACTAGCTACATTCCTATAATTGACTCTATCTGAAAGTCATTAAAAGTTATTAATAATAATCTCTTAGATCAGTGAATATGCCTCCTCAAATGACTGTCTTCAGTGACTCCCCGGACACAGCATATATTATTGATCTCAACGAACCCACCAGCCAATTATAAAAGATCTGAATTAGAAGTCAATCTGGCAAGGTGTGGTGGTAACATTTTCTAAATAGCTCCTTAAATATCTCACAAGCTTCATAAATTAATTCTCCATTCAATTGGATAAAAGTGATGATATCATTTCTAAGTTTTGTCGGCTTGGATGGAGAGAAGTATCTAGCAAAGAATTTATGAGTTAAATCATTCGATGTGATAATTAATCCAGATCTTAAGGAGTAGAGACACATTTTGACTTTAACCCTAAGAGCGAAAGAGAAAAGCCTTAGTCTAATGATATTATGAAGACATCATTATACCTAAATGTGGCTCATAATTCTAGAAAACTGGCCAAGTGAATATTGGGATCTTTTGTGAATAACGGATTCTCCTCTTTCATCATCAGCACAAATCAATCAACACTAAGAGCAGTCACTTTCCAAGGTAACCAATTCAGCTATAACAACTCCCCTAAAATTCTGTGTCTCACATGAAGACTTAGCTACATCACCTCTCTTAACCAATGACTAGTCTGTTTGGAGAACAATTATTCTCAAATTTTTTTGTGCCAATGGCTTTGAATCACTCTTGGATGGAACTATTCCATGTCCACCCAAATTCAAAATCTCTGAATCTGGTATACAGGAAATAAATCAAGACCACACATTATGACATCACATAGAGCAAACTCTGGACGCAGCTCTTTTCTCTGCCATATCTAACACCATCCTACCCAATGTGCTGCATTTACAAAAAAACATCCACAATTTGGCTTGCCCTAGAAGGCACTTGCAATCATCAATCGAGCACCATTCAGCTAAAGAATGAACTCCATCTTATTACCATGGGCACCAATTCTGTCTCAATATCTCACAGCTATCAAAACCTTGGTCGATTAAATCACTGCAGCAGGATAAAATCTAGACAATGAGAACATCATCTTATACAACCTCAATGGGCCTGCCCTTCACTCACCAGGCCTTCAACTGCCATCAGAACTAAGTTCAACCCAATCAAATTGGATGATTTCTACTCTCTTCTCCATAGTGAAAAAATTAACTTGGCCACTGAAGCAACAAAACAGCAAAATCTCACTGNCTCAATATCTCACAGCTATCAAAACCTTGGTCGATTAAATCACTGCAGCAGGATAAAATCTAGACAATGAGACCATCATCTTATACAACCTCAATGGGCCTGCCCTTCACTCACCAGGCCTTCAACTGCCATCAGAACTAAGTTCAACCCAATCAAATTGGATGATTTCTACTCTCTTCTCCATAGTGAAAAAATTAACTTGGCCACTGAAGCAACAAAACAGCAAAATCTCACTGTACCTTCTGTAAACAAAAACAAAACTCCACCACCAACTTTCAGACCATCTTCCCATAATCAACACATCAATACCAAATCATCAAAATCTTACTCCAAAAACAAGAACAAACCCAAAATCACATATCCAATCTGTCTGAANCATCTTCCCATAATCAACACATCAATACCAAATCATCAAAATCTTACTCCAAAAACAAGAACAAACCCAAAAGCACATATCTAATCTGTCTGAAAGCTGGACATTTAGCTGCTAGCTGCTGGCACAGAGCTAAATTTGCAATATAAACCTACACAACCTACCAATGAACGCAATGCCCTCTTCAGCAACAACACCAACTTTGCTCAAGGCTGGGTGCTAGACTCTGGAGCAGCAGCACACCTCACACCACTTTTATANCTGCTGGCACAGAGCTAAATTTGCAATATAAACCTACACAACCTACCAATGAACGCAATGCCCTCTTCAGCACCAACATCAACTTTGCTCAAGGCTGGGTGCTAGACTCTGGAGCAGCAGCACACCTCACACCACTTTTATACAACCTACAGCAACCAACAGGCTATACAAAATCCGATCAAGTACTTAAAGGAAATGGGCAACCAGCACCTATACAACATATAGGC
>JXCR01054085.1:212991-225426 GCA_002079205.1 Phalaenopsis hybrid cultivar | reverse complement strand
TCCACAATGGCCATAAACAAACTTTTCCAAATGATGAGAAAGCAGTTCAGCATCAAGCAGCTGGGGCAAATTACAGAATTCTTAGACCTACAGGTTCAGCACCTACAAAACCGATAATTTCTCCAACAAACCACCTATCTAATCAATTTATTGAGTACATCAGGTATGCTTCAATCATAACCTGTCCTAACCCCTCTACCAGTCAGACCTGTCACCTTACAGGCCAATAGAGCTCTATCCCAAATCCTCATCAATACATACAAATTATCAGATCCCTGCAATACTTTATAACCCATTCAAATATAAGATTTGCTGTCAAATTACCGACCCAACATATGCATAATATACTACAATATCACCATCAACTTCTCAATAATCTCCTTCGTTATGCCAAAGGCACCCTCACCTATGGCATAATCATAACACCTTCAAACCTCACCCTACAAGCCTACACTATTGCTGACTGGCTAGCAATCCCCTGGATAGAAAATCTACACCAGGCTTTTGCATTTACCACAGCTCCAACATCATTTCCTAGTCAGCCAAAAAACAACCTATCATAACAAGATCATCAACATAAAACGTGTACAGAGCCATTTCCCTAGCTACCGTTCAAGTTTTTATGAATACGCAGCCTACTAAGGGAACCTAACATACCTACCACATCTCCCACAGTCATTCAAAGCTACAGTGTCGTTCTTCAACAACCATGGTAAATCTCATTCAACCACTCGACATCAACTACTAATGTCCAAGATGACAGTAAGGTTTCTCGAGAATCAGCTTGAAGGGGGATAATAACATACCTTTGCACGGCGTTGAGGTATGTGTGCAGCATTGTGGTCCCTTGTAACCATTTGATATCCCTACCATAGATCTCCAACAACCCATACTCAAGACAACTGTTGTATGCCTCCGTCTAATTGGTAAAATACTATTGTATTCCCTATCACTAGAGTTATTATTGTATTTTAGCTATAACCTCTTCTATATATGAGTGTTGGCTTATATGTTGGACAAGCTTAATCATATGAAAAGAGGGCTTATGTTCCCTCCCTCCCTCCCTGAAATAGTGTTCTCTACCACCAACAAAAGAGGAAGAAAACCAAAAAGAAGATGAAGCACAATGGAACATGATATCTAGTAAGTTCAAGCAAAAAAAAATGACTTCAACATGCTCTGGGTTATGTTGAACAAAACAGAAGGTACGCTAATATTTCCCATCTCAATTCAATGAATCAGAGAAACAGAAATCCAACAGCCCTAAGTTACAATGGTATGTTAAAAGTTAGAATCAAAGGAAAAACTGGCTTTCCTTTCTACTACAGTTCTGAGCAGAATACTTTTCATTCGGTCAGGCTTTCAGAGGCATACATAACACCTGCTTAGTGCAGAAGACCAAAGCAATTATAAATACATGGTTGATTTTTTCTTTTTTTTTTTCCAGCAAAGGAATCTACTTTGATCATTGCTAGATTGAAAACTCCTCTTAATCAAACAATTGCACATGATTAGAGGAAATGCCAATATAAATACATTCATAATGAGCACATAAACTAAATACTATGCTAAGTTCACCTATGGTCTTGATTTGGACATCCTGAGCTCCCATAAGCACTCCCGTGATCACATTTATGAAGTGAAAGGGAAGATACAATATAAGTCCAAACAGCAATTGACACACACAATTTCATCACTCCAATCAAATGGAACATAAAATCTCCATGTAATTTCCTTTCAATCAAAGCGAGGAGACAGAAAATCTCAACTGGAACTAACAAGCATAAACAGAAAAAAAATTAGCTATACTTTAAAACAGAATCAGAACCAACATGTAACAGCGTACCACATCATCATGCAATAAACGAAAACAGGCAAGTGAAACATATAGAAATGAAAACCGCTAAACATAATGTAACGGAGAGAAACCAAGACTGACCTCCGTCGCATCCGCCGCCAAATAAAACAAGACAATCCGAAACAACATTAAGAGAGTGAGAAGCCCTGGGCCTGGGCGAAACCCCATCTTTCGTCAACAATCTGCGACAAGAAATNATTAAGAGAGTGAGAAGCCCTGGGCCTGGGCGAAACCCCATCTTTCGTCAACAATCTGCGACAAGAAAGCAAACCCGCTTGAGAAATCCTGTGATAAAGGCTCTTCCAGGAAACCTCTCTTCTGTCGTGGGAGAAGCAGGAAGCAACAAGTGCATCCACAGCTCCACCACCCCAATCCCTCCTGCAAATTTCCTTCCAAAGCGAGTCTGATGATCCCAGATACCTAAACCTTCTGCATGTCATGGAGAAGGAGATAATAGACTCGAGAGGAAGAAGTAGGAGGATGGATATGAGATGATCTCCATCCATATGGATTATGCTTGAGTAGCTGCTGTAGGATGGAGGAGAAGAAGAGAAAGATGAAGATGGGGACGAAGCAGAGCTTGACGCCATGGAGTTCGCCCTCGGGCTTCGTTGATGTAAATGAACCGACGTAGCGCCAGCATTTGCAGTCAAGGAATTCCTCCCACTGAGGAGCCCAAGGAAGCTGATGGAGGAACCGGAGCAATGCAACCAAAGGGTATTTTAGTAACTTCGCTGTTAGCTACCGGCACAAGCTCACTGGCCAGTTGTCAAATTCACATTAGACTGGAAAATTATAGATTAAATTCCTGCAGTAAAGTTTTGGTCTGATATATTTGCAGAATAATAATGCAAACGAATATTTTAAAGATAAAGATGAAAATCGGATAAGTCCAGCAACATTGATTTACAATATTATCATGATGCTTGACCATCGCAGGATATCTGAAGAGATCCGCTAATCAAATTCTGCATACAGACACACGTCGCACTTAATTTTAATAAAACTGACGTCCGCAATCAGCACTGGGAGTAATGTTTACGTGTTGTTTATCCAAATCAATTCTGAAATTGAGTTATTCTTTTTTTTTTTTAATAATTTCAAATTATTTTTATCTAATTTCTCACTCTTATTAAAGAGTTTTTAAGCATAATTAATTAGGTTGAATTTTAGCTAAGAAAATTTACCGCGCTTTTTCAACCCTATATCGCACCATTTGAAGGAAGTTATCCATGAGGTGCGAATGAGGAAATAATATTACGTCTGAAGTCCAAATGTAGTTATATCTGGACAACGGGCGTGATACAACAGGGCATAGCGGGAGCTCGGACCTCCGCTGTATCACGTCCGTTTTCCAGACGTAGCTCGCGTCCGGACTCCGGACTTAATATTTTTTCGTGAATGAGGCTGTTATTATTTTTAGGTGTTCTTAGAAAGCTGATATTAGAAAAATAAAAGTCTGTTTGGATAATCTCTTGTGCTGCAACTATTTATGAAAAAAAAATAATATTTTATCATTTTATAAGTAATGTATCTGAATAACTACAGTTTTCAAAATAATTATAATAGATAACAAAAACATGTCTATCAACATACATAGTTAATTTATGAATAATGGTTGACTGAACATTTATAGAGTGATTTTCTAGAAAAGAAAGTCAGTGAATAACATTTTAATTATTTGGGGCATTTACATACATAACACAGAAAACTCCCTTATTTATCAATCCAACATCTACTTTGTTTATTATTGACCTACCACACAAAATCTGTCTATCCTCAATCATCTACCACTCTGTCTCCCTCCATCAAATCCCTCATCCCGAGCTTGTGAAACCCTCATCCCACCAAAATCTACAGTGACCGCTCGCAAGTTGATGGTCGATCGTTCTTCTTCTTTAACAAGGATCAAAGTGTTTGTCAATGAGTTTGTTGCCTCGAAAGCCAAGCAACATACTTCAACCAAGTTCTTTTTCAACAGAGATGAAATTATTTCTCATTGAGTTCATTCTCTCAAAAGCCAAGCAACAGGTTCGTTTCATCAATTTTATAGCCTGCATTTCAATTTACACCTTGCATGTGCTTCCATCTCATATGTGTTTCCATCTCTTCTTATCTTCAGTCGCGCAAAACTTTCACCTTATCAAATTGCTAAAATTTTGTTGAAAACAAAACACCAATTAGCTTATGAAGAAGTGTTGGAAATCACATTAAACTCGTTTATGACAGCTAATAAATTTCAACGTTTCATTTGGAAAAGAATAGTGAACATCTCATGAAAAGTGGCATTTACATACCACTCATATCATGCATAGGAAGGGTAGTATATATGTAAAATCTTCAAAATTTTTTAGGCTCGAGGAACTGAAAAAACATCAAGAACTTGTAGTAGCATTTGATATGGCTTCCAAGAATAAAGATTTGGATGTAATATGCGGGGAGAACCGTACTGGAGTTGTTTCTCGTCTCGCTTTTGAAGAACTATAGTCATTAGAAGTCCCATGTCCAAATTATAGTTTTATAAAAGATGAGATCTAAAGACTATAAACTTAAGATTATGTTTAAATTATTTCAGCAATCTTGTTTGTCATTTGGATGATTTGCAAAAGTTGATATGTTTAAATTTGTCGGTGGTTCAATCTTCAATGCCCTTCCTTTGTAAATTAACTTTTATATAATCTTATATACTTTATTTTTGTCATTGCAGCTTTTCTTGAAAATAGATTTAATAGATGTGAATGAGAGCAACTTTGTTACCTATAAATTTGATGGATAATGGATTTAAGTTAAGAATTGGAATAGAAGAAAGTATAAAAGTGGGAATCATAAGACTATGAAGATAGAGTAGAGCATAATTAATTATTTTGTACTTAGAGAAGGGGCCAAAAAATTTTCTCCGTCGCTAAGAGGTCATGGTTTTGAATTTCACTTCAATTTATGCAGCACTTCACCTAATATTTACAAGTGAATCAAAACTAATGTTGATATTTTTGAAATGATCAACCATTTTAATTGAGGAAGTAGAGTTGAGGTGGTGATTGATGCGACGGATTTTTGTGTGTTAATTTTACAAATATTTTTCAATATTACAAAATACACACAACAGTTATTATAATAAATATGCAATGCAAACCGAACAAAAATAACTTTAGTAAAAATAATTTTATTTTTAAAAATTTTTAAACTGCCAAATCCCCTAATAATAACGCAAGTAGATGTATTGCTCAAGTAATAAAGAGGTCTAATGGAGTCCTAGATATCGATCCCACAAGAAATTTGGAAATGCTTATAGATAAATTCTTATGATTATAATGTAAATCACAATTTAAACTACAAAACTGAAGTATGAAATTCAAATCTAAAGCAATTGAGTGTATGTTAAATAAAATAAAGTTAAAAGAACTAAGTTAATTAAACTAATTGCTAAACTTTCACAAGTAAACTTACGAAAACTAAACAAAGTTTTTGTGACGAATAGTTCAAGTTTAAGAAAGCATTATTCTCCTTTACAATGAATATATGGATTCTGAAAAATTAAAAATCATTTAAAAATATATAAAAATTGTTTTGTGTCAAATATGAGCAATCCTATTCTTTATCATCTTTCAAGTACATAAAAAATATTAACTAATGCAGAGTTTGATCCTTAATTTCATTGTTATGCTAGGAGGATACTGGCTACCACTCCAGAGCTCCCACTACTCCCTCACCTGAGGGCTAACAATCTCGCATTAATTTCCATTCCACTGGACCAAATTAAGGATTTTAATGTGTCACCTTAAAACCTTCAATTCTGCATCAAACAAAGTATATTTTCCTATTTATTTGCACTCAACCCCATGGATGACATTCTCTCCCATGTAATCAAATGTGAATCTCACTATGTTGTAGAAATCATAGCCCTTTCAGATCATATCTCTGAACACATTTTAACATTTCAATTGATCAGATCAAAAAGTAAATGAAGATCAGAGTTTGAATCATCACAAAATTATTGACATTTAAAATCGTATAAAACAAAATCAATTCTTCACAAAACTATATCTTAAAGTAGGGAGAATGATAAAGAAGACTACTCATAATTTATGAGAAGGAAACAATAAAACACAGATTTCATATATAAAAACGAGTTTACAAAAACAAAGAAATAAAAGACACAACTTATCTCACAATCCTTCCTAAGCAAATCCCTAGAAGTTCTCTTCAAGCACTTTCTCTCTTTACAAGCACTCCAAATTCTCTCTTAGAAGAGTAATGAAGAAGAAATCTCTCACATTCTCTCTCCTCTTACAATCCTTGAAGAAAATCTCAAAGACCTCAACTTTCTCTTTCAACGCCTCAATTGAACCTTTGAACTCCCCTTAGCGCCTTCTCTTGATGCCCTAGACTTCCCTCTCTTTTATTAGATGTTGTCTCCCTCTAAAAAAAATTCAAAATTTCCTCCAAAATTTTATCCAAAAGTAAACCCTTTTGAATTTTAAAAAATATGTTTTGATCCAAGAGACATATCCCTTCATAAAAGAACCTTCCAAAGTGTCTAGATACATTGAATCACTTCATGTGGCATTTAAAACAAGTGGTCCCTTCGAAATTCATACAAAATTCGTCTCGAACCACCTTAATTCTTAAAAAGTGGTCTTTAGCCTTGGTTCGGGCGCTTCAGGAGCCAACTTGCTTAAGACCGCGTTGTTCTGGGTTTTGGCACTTAAGGCGCAAAATCTGGTGCTTCAGGCACCAAAATCACAAAACTCGCTGTTTTGGCTCCAAATTTCTTCTTTTTTGCTATTTTTGCTGCAAATGCCTAAAATTGATATGTCTGCAACAAAAACATGAAAATACTCTTCTTTAAAGTGCAATATCACAAAAAATAAGTATAAAATGTATACTTAAAACAACACATTATTTTGGTGTATCAAAATACCCCAAACTTAAATGTTACTTGTCCTTAAGTGACACTTTTACTACATAAAAGCATATGACTTAGGATTGAGATTAACTTATAAACTTCTATACTTTAGTTTCATAAATAAAATAGTAAAATTTAAGAAAAACTTTTAATAACTTAGATTCAAACTCTAAGTTCGAGAGTACTTAGCAATCAAATCTAAGATTTTTTAATCTAAATTCATTTTAAGAAGAATTGTAATTTGTCATATCAATGATACTTAGAATATCCATATAAAAAAGAATTTCAAGAAAACGTTACTAATAAAGGTGTTAATACTCCAATATAAGTTTATAAAATGTAATAAAGTCTTTTCCTTAAGTTGATTCAAGTGAAACTAATTTTTTATTAGGCATCTCCTCAAGCTTATCCACATACATTTTTTCCTTTTCTCTTTTTTTTCTTTTCTTTTTTTTCTTCTTTTCTTTTAGGACATTTTCATTCCTTTCTTATTTTTTTTTCTTTTAGATAGCCTTAATAATTTTGAATTTCATTATCCTCTTCTTAAAGTTAAAACTCTTTAGTTTTCTTCACTTTGGGTTCGTTTGGGGCAGCTTGTGAGTTTCAGGATAAGCTGCTTATCCTGAAACGTGGCCCATAGGCCGGCCGCAGGGATCGACCCGCAGCCTGCGTTTAGTGTAAAAACTCAAACGCAGTTTCGGATAAGCTGATGAAAAACGCGAACCAAACAGTACGGTGGCGTTTTAAAACGCTGCCCGCACTTATAAGCTGCCCCAAACAGACCCTTTATAAATTCATATTAGTTTTATGATTTTTCATAAAGTCTCATTATTTTCTTCTTACATGAAACTTAAAGATTCTTAATACATGAAAAATACAATTTCCTTTACTTTAAATAGAAAAACATAGTCTTATCTTATCATACCAAATATGTTTAACTTTAGAATTGACATTCATTATTAAAAACTTTTAACTAAATTTACCAATTAACTATATCTTAAATTAATATTAAAAATATAGTTAATTGAGAACAAATAAAACTTAGTTTACTTCTTTTTAAAAGAAATTTTTCTTTCCCCCAAACTTAAATTTTTAAATAATTAAAAATGTTTAGTACAAAATTTTGTAGGTGAAAAAAAAACAGTAAATGCATGAAAATAAAAACTAACCTGCAAAGAATTTCTGAATATGAAACTGGACTCTGTATATTGTAGATACTAACTTTAAAAATACAAGCTTTAAAGTATTAAATGAAACATAATATATTATAAAGGATTTGCTGAGAATTAAAAACAGAAACATAAACTGAAAGTACTAAAAATGCAGAAAAAGTAAAAATCTATAGTTGTTATTATAGTTCATAGTACAACATTAAAATGAAAGTTCTTACTACAACAATTTTAAGGAAAATACATAACAACACAATCAAAATAATAAACAAACAAACTAACAAATAAATTAAATTTCTAAAATATTAATATTCATCCCCTTCCTCCTCATCATCATCATCATCTTCTTCTTCTTCTTCTTCATCATATTATGGCGTATAAGGAGTGAAACTGGGGCAAGTTGGAAATTCCACATTGTAATCGCCCTTAAGATATCTAACCATTGCCTCTTCATATCTTATATCATGCTGAACTCATCTCTGCTTATATTCATTAATATAAGCATTCCTTGCTTCAATTCTTCTAATCCTATTTTGCTTATTTGTAATGTCCATTTGTTGAATCATAAGCTGCTCTATAATATTCTCAAGTGAAGCAGAGCGAGAAGTAGATGGCCCTGCAGCAGATGTTGAGGGTCTGTCACTACCTTCACTCCTAGACTCAGTAAATGATTCAAATCTTTGAACTGTATGTTTCCCAATAGGATTCTGTAGCTGCAGCTTTTCTTCATTTCTATGAGACTCTACTCTTGATTGTTCACATAAAGTGAAAATCAGACCAGGATATTTGAAATCACTAGTTGTAGCACTATTGGCTATACTCCGAGCATGATGTACTAAAAGAGCACCATCATCTACTGCCTTCATTTTTTGAATGCAGAAGTTTAACATAACTTTATCTTTTGTTACTTCTCTTAGATGATTTGTTAGAAGCAACTTAGCAGAGATGAAGTAATGTCAAACCTTTGACTGAAAATGTCATCATATAAGTGGAGAAATTAACTTTCTCATTATTTTTAATTTTCCATTATCCCCTTCCATTAGTTAGAAAGGCTATTACTTCATCCAGTGATGAATCAGTCATGATGAATGTAGTATATTCACAATGAAATACATTCCTCAATCCATAAAATGCATTGATCCTTTCTCTTGAAAACTCAACTTGCTTACCTCTCACGATAATATGATCATCAATAGTAAATCGCAAGTTGGCATAAAACTCCCGGATCATAGGCACAATAGCTATTATGTTGAAGTAGCAAAACCTTTCCCAATTTCTGGCGATGATCAACCTCTCGATCTCGCCACCCGGGTTAGAAAATGCTCTTTCCTGTATCAACTTTCTAGAGTCCATTTGAGTATTGCAATAGTGTTGGGCCTTATAGTTGACGAATTTTCTCACGTCAAAAATCACTTGTAAGCTTTCCTCTTTTTACTCGTGGAGCCATTAAAATTTCTATGAAAATCCAAATAAAATCCAAATAAATTACAAAATCAAAAATCTAGTTCAACAAGTAAGATTATTTGGTAAGAAACTTTTCACCAAGGGTTTTCTTTAAGCTTTTTTAACAAATTCCCAAATTTCGAATCTCCCATAATGTAGGAAAAACCCATGGTGAAAATCTCCCATTATTTTACTGGGTGATTTCACAGTTTTTAACCCAGCAGGGCATTTTTGGGAATTCGGCGCTTTAGGCGCTAATTTGGCGCTTCAGGCACCAACGCCTAATTTTTCCAGATTTCATTTTCTGAGGAAATTTGTTGTGTATCGCTTTACGTGAACCTCTAATTAACTCAAATAAACACTTATACTAATAATTAAATAATTTTTTAACACATAACTTTCACAAACAACACAAAACTCACTTTTATATAAATAAAATTTGCATTATTACAAACTAACAGTTTTCAAGCCAACGAAATCTAATTAAGTGCCTAATGCAAACCAAACATCCTAACGTTGAAATCTAAACATCAAAATACTCAACAATAAACACAAATAGAGTTTAACAATGAAAGTAAATGTAATCCAACATAATACAATAACATAAGAAAGCCTTACTAAATAAGTGTTCCGTGCATAAAGTAAGTTCAAACATCTTCTTCGCTCTCATCCTCCTGTATATCTCCCATGGATTAGTAGTGCACGTACAAGTTGTAGAAAAGTAGATAAGAAACTTCATCCGTTGAATCTTCCTCAGTCCAAGCATTTTTCATGAACATACATACCAAACCATCTTCCATATGTCCAATATGTTCAAAATGTTCCTTCAGCCTCCAATTCAGATGACCTAACATTTCAAAAATATTCTCATTTGAATGCATAAGGTTTTGTACCACTTTCACTATCTTCTTGATCCTTTTCAGAAGTGCATTCGAACTAAAGTAAGGTTGAATAGGTGATGAATTTTGGGATGATTGATCCATCAGTATATTCATATCGTTCTCATCCCTCCACACAATGCAGTTGCAATAAACTTCTAGGTCCATAAGCTTTCAAGGAAGAAGCATTTTTTCCCAACTTTCATAAGGCACTTCCGATTGACTGCATGTTAGGAAAATAGTAGATGGATGTCTCAGTCCAGTAGCAGATCCATTAACGATCAAACCCAAAATTGATTTCACAATTATTACAGCAATATCAATAGGTTTTCCAGTTTGAATACAATAATTTAATATAACACTTTACTTTGTCACTTTACTGATTTTCATAGTAGGTAGTAATTTCGATGCAATAAAGAAATGTCATGCCTTAGATGCAAGATTCAACAATGTTATGATATATTTTCTCCTAAGAGGTTGGATATTCGCCAAGGTGGAGATTTGTTATGGTATGACTCATATACCATATAGAGACAGACGCTGGATCGAAGCGGAGCGGAAGAATCTGTCCAAATCGGGAAGTTATGTGGGTTGGGGGTGAGGGGCGAAGCCCCACGGTACGGTACAGGGGTAATGTTTTAATTACATATTGTACTTAGGGTTTACTCCTGGGGTTATAAATAGACATGTTAGTAACCCCAGGAGGTATCCCTGATTTCTGTAATCTCTTTTCTGAATATTGAAAGGAACTCACAGCTCTGCTCCCGAGGACGTAGGCATCTTTGTCGAACCTCGTTAAATCTCTTTGTGTTCTTCTGAATTTGTGTCGTTCTAGTTATTCTTCACCCTAATTTTTCAACACTTGCCTTCTTGCCCTCATTTCCCCTAATTCACCACGAAATGAATCAACCGATGATCATGGAGGGAAGATGGAGCCCAAAATATCGGATTTTGACGGCAAAGCTGCCTCCTTTTCAGGGAAAAACTCATCAACAAAAGACCATTTCTTTTCTTCCATCTCTACTAACAACAGAGTTACAGCAAAACAACAAAACCAACAGAGAACAGTAGAAACGGTAAAATAGACCAAAAGTCCTCTCCTTTCTACTTCCCTATCGTTCCCGATGCTCAAAAAAAAAAAAACAGAAAGCGATCGGTAAAGAGATGAAAAGCCAGAACACGTGAAGCTTCTTGTTTATCAAGGACTAGGAGCAGGTAAGAGGAGCAGTCGCAGCTCTTTCTTGTAGCCCTCCTTCCAACCCATGTGCTGACATTTAAAGCCTCCTTCCCATCTCTACCCTCACCTCCATCTCTCTCTCTCTCTCCTATCCTTTTTCTCTCTCTTTCGCTTTCGCTCTCTTTGTATTGGATTTGCATCAAATTCTGACAGTAACACATTCGATAATGTTTTACACTTTTGATACTTTTTGATGCTAAATAATCACCGATAGATACGATCGACACAAAAGACGATGCAAATTTGTGTCCGCCAAATGTGAATTCAAAGTCCGTGGTTGAGATTTACTTCTACTCGAGGTAAATCGAATCCAGTTGACGTCTGAAGCTGACGAAAATAGTTAACATTAGACACTGTCAATGCTAATTGTATTTCCAACCTCAATATTTGTGTGGACCAAAGTTCTGATGCAAATTTGACACTAAAACTATTTTGATCGAATTTTCTCCGTTTTAATGATGGATTTGCTTGACCCTAATGTGCAAAATCCACTATTTGATGATAATATGTACAAATTTTGTATTGATTCTTCTATCTATCGTATTAATTTTGCCCACTTTATAATGTATTCTTACATTCAGTAGGCATTAGTAATAAACAAATATATGTCATTTATTTTTGTCACCTCTCTCTCGATATAATCCTCCAATTTACACCGGTGGTCAGCCTAAGTTATTGCATATCCATTGGTCATCATTATTTGTCATTCACTGTTACCATCCCTACTCCTTTACCACTACCCATCATCCCTCAACTTCTTCCAATTCTTTCAGATAATATATTTTTGTATAATTTGAACTTGTTCTCCAACTTTCTCAAAAATAAAAATCTCAAATATATAACTTATTGTATTTATAATATTAAAAATTATAAAATTTATCATTATATGGAAAATTGCCATAGAAATATATTCAATATGAAAGAAGCATACTATCATCTGCTGC
>JXCR01054085.1:184798-202135 GCA_002079205.1 Phalaenopsis hybrid cultivar | reverse complement strand
TATATATATATATATATATATATATATAAACTTGATGAGTAGTATTTCGAGTCAAAATGAGCCGAACACGAACGAACATATCTTAGTTCGTGTTCGGCTCGTTAACTTATCGAACGAAATTAACGAGCCAAACACGAGTTGTTCGCGAACAACGAGCTGTTTTGACAGCCCTAGCTTTGGTGATCGATGGGACTAGCCTAAGAGTGAAGCCTTCTACTCAACTTTTAATCAAGTAAAAATGAGATATGGTCTATTCATTGTTGATAATGAAAATAATATTGGATTATTTTAAATAAAGTCCAAAGTAATCCGCTCAAAAACTAGTAAAAAAAAACTCAAAATCTAAAACTTTTCTTATTATAATCTTTAAATACTCAAGTCACCCCTATATTCTTACAATCATGGTTCATTAGTTGTTTAAATTATCAGTTAATGTCACTCATCGAATCTCAAAGTTAGTCACCAAAGTCTATAACCAACGACTCTAAACCTAAAATATCATATGCACATTGATCTGATAATGTTTACTAATAATCAATGTCCCTTGTCACCATCTTATAACAACTTTCAATGGTTGGGCTTGACCTTCAGCCTTATAAAAGGAAAAAAAACAGCATTCCTTATCAGTAAACTTTGTTAATTATATGAACTTTGTCCATACACGATACATTTTCATAGAAATTTATTCAGTTGTGAAGAATAATGCTGAAAACAGAGAGCTTTCCCTCCTATTAGCATTTGAAAATATTATCCTGAACTGCTGTTCTAACAGTTGTATTATTGAAAAGAATATTACATTTGTGCTATGACACATTTTACTGTAATTACTTTTTATGTTGATCGTGATGAAAATTTACAATAATCATCTCAATTTCAGACATTTAGAAAGAAAAGTAGTTCTGCAGCTAGCTCTGATTTTAATACTGCACAAATTAGTAGACAGTTGTCCTTTATAGTTAATCTTATCTTTCACCCTTTTTTCATGAAGCGCCGATTAAAAAATTTTGAAATGACACGACGATGACGCTCCGTGAAAAAACAAAGCTCAAAATAAATGTTTGAACCCGTAGCGTTAATTTTCAAATATTTCGAACATTTCGAACATTTCGAATTCGAACAATTTTGAACAATTCGAACCGAACACGAGCAGACCCTTCACGAACAATTTCGAACACGAGCCTATTTCACTATATTTCAAACGAACAGAACACGAACACGAGCACTGTTCGTTCGTGTTCGGTTCGTTTACACCCCTAGACGACGCCCTTCAACGCTGTTCCACGAATTTGCGGTGGCTCGGCTAAGTGGAAATTTATTTATGACTGTTTAGTTAATTAATTAATTAAATTTGAATATTTTTATCAATATTTAATTATTAAATGAACATATATGAATTGAATAGATTGGTTAAGAAATTTGATTATAGTTGAATGTTAACTTAAATTTTAATATAAAAATATAACTTTAATTAAATAAAATATGAGTTAAACCTAATTTAAGATAAGTTACTTTCTTTATTTTTGTGTGCTAGTAAAGTTTGATGGTGGTGGAGCTCGACTACTGCGGTTATGCGGTTGTAGAGCTCAACAGCGGTAGTAGAGCTTGAAGACGACGATCCACCACCGACTGTGACAGTATGACAGTAGTGGAGCTCTACAGTGGTGGTCTGGCGGCAATGGATCTTGAAAATTAGAGTCTCACAACGATGAAGCTTGATGCTAGCGTTCCGACAGTTAAGGAGTTTGATGGGGATTGTCGGACTTTGATAGTTCGGCGACAATGGAGCTCAATAAAAGCCGTCTGTGGTGGTAGATTTTTATAGAGATGGAGCTCGATGGAAGCTTTATGGCGGTGGTCTAGCAGTGATGGAGTTTGAAGGAACTCGACGACGGTGGTCCGACGGTTGTGGTGCTTCATGGCAACGACAGGGCACTAGTGGTTTGGTGGAAGTGGAACTTGATAACAGTGGTCTGGGGGTGGTGGAACCTAACGACGATAGTCTGAGGGTAGTGGAACTTAACGACGGTGTCAAATGGCGGTGGAGCTTGATACACTAAAATAATATGTTGTTTTAAGTATATATTTTATACTTATTTTTTGTGATATTGCACTTTAAATAATGTTATTTTCATATTTTTTTTGCAGATATATCAATTTTAGACATTTGGAGCAAAAGTTGCAAAAAAAATGAAATTTGAAGCCAAAACAACGAATTTTGAGATTTCAACGCCTAAAGTGTCATTTTACAGAGAGTTGACGCCTGAAGCATTAGAACTGGCGCCTGAAGCGCAATTTTACAAAGAGCTAGCACTGAAGCGCCAAATTTGGCGCCTGAAGCACCAAAATGTAGAATAACGCGTTCTTAAGAAGGTTGGCGCCTGAAGCGCCAGAACCAGCGTCAGAGGTGCCAAAGACAACTTTTTGCGAATTAAGGCGGTTCGGGACAAATTATGAACAAATTTTGAAGGGAAAACTTGTTTTAAACGCCNTCGAGGTCATTTGGATTACTTTTATTGGCTGTTGGCTTTGCTCAGCTTTCTGAACTTTCTGGTGTACCTTGTGATTGCGAAGCTTTACACTTATAAGAAACCGGTACAAGTTCAAGGTTGATGATGTTCTTGTATTGAAGAAGAGTTATGGATAGGATATCTTGTGCATTTCAAAAAGGGAATTTTTATTTTTTATTTTTGTAAGTCTTATTGGTTTGTTTGTTCAATTAGGATTGGGTTTTTGTTGGGGAAATTTACAACATACAACACAATTCTTATGGATTTACATATTGACGCCCAAGGTTTGATTTTTTACATTTATAATGTCATAAATTTATGCATCAAAGTTTGCATTTGGCTTTTAAGAAGATAGTGATGATGTTAATTTGAAAAAGGATGTAAAAGATTAAGGTGTTAGATATTTAAATGCTTAAGTTCTAGCCTGCTTTATTTTTGTTTTTATTATTATTGTGGTATTTGATATGAGGGAGAGGAGCATTTTTTTTTTCTTAATGGATTTGATTATTTAAGCTATGAAGAAGCAAAATTTGATACAAATAACATGAGTGCAAGAAGCTATCTAGCGCTTGACAATAAAATAAAAAAAAAACTGATGCTGATGTGTTGTGTAAGAAAGTAAGAAGTCTCAAAAGTTTCAAATTTATTTTAAAATAAAAGCATTATTAAGTACATAAAATTGTATATTTACATATCTAATATCAAAACTTTCATGTTTACATTTATAATTGATGCATGTCCGAAGGTTGGCATCGGTAAACTAATAAATTTTCGTCATAGCATTGCAAGAAAACCGACACACTCGAGTAATTAAACAGAAGTAGGAGGATACACCTCAACATTTTACTTGAAAACTTCTAAAAATGAAAAAAAATTACGAGGTCTAGCCCGGTTGAAGTAATCTACTATGAATGGTAAGAACATATATATGCTCTACTCTTGAATTTGAGAAGATGGAGTTACAGAGTTGGTCATTATAAATGTATGACAATTGTTCATTGATAATAGTAGAAAACTAGCTTTAATGACTGTAGTTCTGGTGATAGCAGGTTGTACAATTCATAATCGATTGCTATGAAGGTGGTATTCTATCGTAGATGTTATAAATGATAGTTGTAGTGCCAACTTGTCGTATAGATTGTTACTAAAAGCCATGACAGTAGTGGATCACAGATGGTTGTCTCTGTAGTGTCGGTTGGCTATAAAGATTAGAGTTAGAAGTTGCAAAAGTTGTGAGTCACGTAGGACGTAGTTGGTCACATAGGTCGTTGTGGTGAGCTGTGATGACGTTCGTAGGTTGCAATTGAATGATATGTAAATGTTTTATCATACGTAACTAAATACAAACTGTGTGATATGCATGTCATTTACGCTAGTGGACTAACAGCCCAGATCTTAAGCTCTGAAAGTCTGTTTTGCTGTGGGCCAAGAAAGAAGTTCAACACATGTTTATGAGATTTCTTCGTGGGCTCGTTTGATACCCGCCCATCTATTTCATACCTGGATTTACACGTATCAGAGAATTCCATCAACCATTACAATGAGCTATGTTGATAATCATGAATTAAAAAAAATAATAATGATTAAAAGATAATTTTCTCAAGCATCNAGAGCTCTTATGGGTGGTGGGCAGCCCAAGACTTAAATACTGCTTTTTGGCCCTACACCTAGCCGATGTGGGAATATTTGTCTGTGACACGACGCCCTTCAACGCTGTTCCACAAATTTGCGGTGGCTCTGCTGACTGGAAATTTATTTAAGACTGTTTAGTTAATTAATTAATTAAATCTGAATATTTTTATCAATATTTAATTATTAAATGAACACATATGAATATAATAGATTGGTTAAGAAATTTGATTAAAGTTGAATGTTAACTTAAATTTTAATATAAAAATATAACTTTAATTAAATAAAATATGAGTTAAACCTAATTTAAGATAAGTTACTTTCTTTATTTTTGTGTGCTGGTAACTTCAAAGTGGTAGAATCATGTATAAGTATTAGTGTTGTGCAAAAATTCAGCATACACACAGATGAAAGGAAATTGGCAGAGGACATAATAGGAGTTTTTGTATATGAAAAAGACGAGTTTTTATATGAAAATTCTGAACGGAAAAAGGCGACGTGGTTTGATTTAGTTGAAATGATTCTAATATATTGGCGTTACTTTGTCCATGAATAGATAAAAACAATAATACATGATTAGGGTGTGTCTTTCTCTAGGGAAGTGACGTCTGATGATGACGGTCTGACAATGGTGGTTTGATGGTGGTGGAGCTCGACTACTGCGGTTATGCGGTTGTAGAGCTCAACGGCGGTAGTAGAGCTTGAAGTAGTAGAGCTTGAAGACGACGATCCACCACCGACTGTGACAGTCTAACGGTAGTGGAGCTCTACAGTGGTGGTATGGCGGCGATGGATCTCGAAAATTGGGGTCTCACAATGATGAAGCTTGATGGTAGTGTTTCGACAGTTAAGGAGTTTGATGGGGATTGTAAGACTTAGATAGTTCGGCGTCAATGGAGCTCAATAAAAGTCGTCTGTGGTGGTAGATTTTTATAGAGATGGAGCTCGATGGAAGCTTTATGGCGGTGGTCTAGCAGTGATGGAGTTTGAAGGAGCTCGACGTCGGTGGTCCGACGGTTGTGGTGCTTCATGACAACAACAGGGCACTAGTGGTTTGGTGGAAGTGGAACTTGATAACAGTGGTATGGGGGTGGTGGAACCTAACGACGGTAGTCTGAGGGTAGTGGAACTTAACGACGGTGTCAAATGGCGGTGGAGCTTGATACACTAAAATAATATGTTGTTTTAAGTATATATTTTATACTTATTTTTTGTGATATTGCACTTTAAAGAATGTTATTTTCATGTTTTTTGTTGCCGATATATCAATTTTAGGAATTTGGAGCAAGAGTTGCAAAAAAAATGAAATTTGAAGCCAAAACAACGAATTTTGAGATTCTGACGCCTAAAGTGTCATTTTACAGAGAGTTGACGCCTGAAGCGTCAGAACTGGCGCCTGAAGCGCAATTTTACAAAGAGCTAGCACCTGAAGCGCCAAATTTGGCACCTGAAGCACCAAAATGTAGAAGAACGCGTTCTTAAGAAGGTTGGCGCCTGAAGCGCCAGAACCATCATCAAAGGCGCCAAAGATGACTTTTTGAGAATTAACGCGGTTCGGGACAAATTATGAAGGAACTTCGAAGGGGCAACTTGTTTTAAACGCTCCATGGTGTGATTCAATGCATCTAGACACTTTGGAAGGTTCTTTTATGAAGTGATATGTCTCATGGATCAATAGACATGTCTTTTGAAATTCAAAAGAGTTGACTTTTAAATAAAATTTTGGAGGAAATTTTGAATTCTTTTTGAAGGGAGGCATCCTCTAATAAAAGAGAGGGAACTCTAGGGCATCAAAAGGGAGGGCTGAAGAGAGGCGTGAGAGTAAGAGGAAGGCTTTAGAGAAGAGAGGATTTTCTCCTAGAGTTGTAAGAGGAGAGGGAATGTGAAAAATTTCTTCTTCATTACATTTCTAGGAGAGAATTGAGTGTGATTGTAAAGAGAGAAAAATCTTAAATGGAACTTCTAGGGATTTGCTTGGGAAGGAGTGTGAGATAAGTTGTGTTTATTTATTTCTTTATTTTGTAAACTGATTTTTATATATGAAATCCGTGTTTTGTCTTATCCTTCTCATGAATTTTGAGTAGGCTTCTTTATCATTCTCCCTACTTTGAAATATGATTTTGTAAAGAATTGATTTTATTTTATATGGATTTAAATGTCAAAAATTTGTGATGATTTGAATTTCGATCTGATCAATTGAAATGTTAAAATGTGTTGAGAAACATATGATCTGAAAAGGTTATGATTTCTACAACATAGTGAGAATCACATTCGATTCCTTGAGAGAGGATGTCATCTATGGGGTTGAGTGCAAATAAATAAGGAACTATACTTTGTTGGATGTAGAATTGGAGATTTTGAGATGACAGATTAAAATTCACAATTTGGTCCAGTTGATTGGAAACTAATGCGAGATTTTTAGCCCACAAGCGAGGGAGTAGTGGGAGCTCTGGAGCGGCAGCAGATATCCTCCCAACCTAACCACAAAATTAGGGACCAAACTCTGGATTAGTCAATGTTATTTATGCACTTGGAAGAGGGTAAGGAATATGATTGTTCATGTTTGGCACAAAACAATTTTATATATTTTCAAATGATTTTAATTTCTTCATAATTCATATTCTCATTGTAAAGAGTAATGATGTTTTCTTAAATTTTAACTCTCTATCACAAAAACTTTATTTAGTTTTCGTAAGTTTACTTTTGAAAGTTTAGCAATTACACCTCACTCGTGAGGCAACCAAGCACTCACGCGAAAGATAAGCACAAACAACACTAGATATGACATAAAAAATGGTATGCTCATTCAAACGACATGCTCAAAGCACTTCAACATAATATGTCTATGACACTTCTAGGTGGTGCATTAGGAATAGGTAGCATGACACTTAATATGAACATTTATGCATCAGGGAGGTCTTGTATGTTGGTGAAACCCTCACATGATAGTGCACATGTCTAACCATGTACATATGGGGACATATGTACACGAGAGACACCAAGAGTGCAAGTGTAGGTGTTCAAAGAGGCACTACACACAAATCAAATGCTAACAATAACAATCACGACAAAAAATGATTTTAACATGCAATGAATAAGCATCAAGAAAAAAAATAGATTTTTATGTACTTGAAAGCATGAGCAAATGATCAAAATTAAAACATGCAAAAAAATGAGGCCAACCACATTTGGCGGTGAATCAACCCTTCCTAACGACCTCTCATAGGTTCTAGGCTTGTATTGGAAAGTGATACCAACATGTTATTACGTGAGAGATGTACCAACTTGAAACGTCTTTGATTGCTCGACTAAATTGAAGGATTTTAATTAAGGGGAAAAATTTCATAGTATAGGGAACAAAGAAATCAACAAGATCTTCGTTCACCAGACTCAAATAGATTCTAATTTTTTCATCAAGAAGAACATAATCGCCCATACGACCATGGGATTACTGGAATCCTAATCCTTGGGTTTAAGGACTATGAGTTTTAAGGAAAAAAACCACTCATGGGTTTCAAGGAAATCAAAGGAAAACACCTTAACCCAGTGATTGCTCTAAAATCAGCTTAAAATAACTCCTATAGCATCAACCCAAAAGGCCCACTTGGAAAGAAAATGAACTTTTGAAGAATTTCTCACCCAAGTGATGTTTGAGGTCGCGCTCTATTTTCCTACTCCAAGTTGATCCCTCTTTAGGATGACCATGGGCTGACATACCTCACAAAGCATACCAAGAAAGCAAGTGAGAGCAAGCGGTATAAAAGTATGTGCAGTAAATGATTATAACATACAAGAATATGACTAAAATGTAATCTTTGTCAGAGGGGTTGTTCGAATCGAGGAATTTCTAAATTTACCTCTCAAAGAATAAAAAAAAATTATATTATAATTTGTATTAGAAGGGATCACAACAAATTATCAGCTTATTTTCCAAATTCTTTCAAATCAAAAAAGATCCTCACTTGTTTATGTCAATGGATCAACATCCTTGCTTCAAAGAGAAATCCCAACAATTAGTAGCAAAGGGCTTTCAAATCACAAAAGAACCACACTCGTTTGTATCTATGAGTAAGCATTCTTGCATATTGTAATGAATTTAGAGTAGAAATTTGTTTAGATTCAACCTCGCTCCATCTGTCTCCATGGTTTTAGGTTGGAGCAGTGTGAAAGGAGAAGAAGGATGAGTGTTTTAGACCTCTGTCTACCGAAGGCAAGGAGTTCCGGTGAGGTGGAGTCTTGTCGAGAGCTTAAGGGGGTCGAGCGTCTAGGACATCAAGCTTGTAAGGAAAGGGGGGCTAGTTGTGAAGGAGAAGGCCCAGGAGCGGCGTCTCCGATGGAGGGGGCTTGAGGGCTTGGGATCGGGCAAACTCGGGAGGGGTGTAAGCGAATCGAACACGAACGAACAAAGCTTGTGTTCGTGTTTGATTCATTTGAAATTTAATTTGTTTGAAATAAGCTTGTGTTCGAAATTGTTCATGAAGTCATTATTCGTGTTCGTTTCTTAACGAACGAGCCGAACACTAGTTGTTCGCGAACGACTAGTNTAAATTTTATATATATAATTATTTTAAATTATTTTATATTTCAAACAATAATGATTCAAACACGAACGAACGTTTCACAGTTCGTTTTTTGTTTGTTAACTAACCAAACGAAAAAAATTTGTTCACGTTCGTCTCCTTTACTTATCCAACGAATCGAACACGAACTCATTAATGAACCGAACACGAACTGTTCACGAACAACGAGCTTTTTTGACACCCTAGGTGTGAGCATCTTGGGAGGAAAAATGGGGTTTAAAGCCCTTTTTTGGGCTGTAAGGGGTTTAAGCCTTTTATTATAATTTTTTATTATCATTTTTTTAATATAAACATTTCATTATGTGTGCTCCTCAATTTGTGCACAAAACTCTATCAATATGGTTATCCTACCTAGATAAACTCAACATTCTCTAAGTGCTCGCAAAGTCTGTTTTACTATCCAAGGTTGTCTGAGTAAATTCATCAACTATTAAGGCAATTTGAGCCCGATTTACCTATGTCGTGTTGAATGAGGTCCGTTAGTTGGTTCGGTTGAAGACATTCAACAAAAAAATGCTGACCTGCTTTTGCCTAAGTGACAACTAGAGCCCAACATACAGAAAACATACATCAATTGATCGAATTCTCTATAGGAAACCTATCTTTTGGCCAAAGTTGTCTCGCAGAGAAAATGTTGATCGATTTTCATTGTTGATCGATTTTCATCTAAGTGAAAACCAAAGTCTAGCATATTGACCCTTGTCACATTCCCTTCAATATGCGCTAGAAGGGCTCAGATGAATTTCTTAAGCTACGAGGAATTACACGTGTGAAGCACGGTCTCAAAGCGTTCAAGCAAACATTCTACACATATAACATCAAAAAGTGATGTCAACAATGTTGTTAGACAAGAACAACCCAAAAAGGGGAGGCAACAACTTCCTTAACGAAGCTCCAACATTGCCGAGCAACAACAACCCAGAAGGGGAGATAACAACAACCTAAAAGAAACTTCGTTGGAAAACAAAAACTTAAATGATGAGGCAACAACAACATGAAAGGGATCCAGAACTCTGGAATATAGCTTTCTCCCAAAGAAATTGCCCTATATAAAGACCAAAATACAAAACTTTGAGGCCAAATGATTAAAACTTTAAAATTTTTAGCTCCAAAACCATCTATGAGCATGGAAGTGTGCTTGCAACATGCATGGAAGCATACACAGTGTTGTTGCAGGGGATAAGTTTTTGGCCCATCGGGCCACATTCACCGCCTCACACAATAGTTGTCTTCCATGATTTGTCACGACCCAACATAATAGCGCAAAACCATCTGCCACCCACGGTATGACTAGGTCCGACCCGACAACGGCCATGCTCTGCAAATAGCTTCGTCTTNCATGGTTGTTTTAGCTTTTTGTTAACTTACGTGGACTCGAACTATGAATCAACATATCTAATGTCAATCAAATATTAAGATTGAATAAGTTTTAAGAGTCTTAAACATACTTAATTAGTGGGCCTTTCATGTTTATACAAATAGTATGAGTTATTCATTGCTTATTACTTTAGAGACCAAAGATGCTTTTTTTATCATTTATATGTATCAATCGCTCCTCTTATAATCAAAATAGCATTATGTTTTAGGGCGGGCAAAATCATAAAATATATATTTTTCTTTGAAGCATAAGAAAAATATATATATATAGTAAAACATTATTTTGTAGGTATGTTTTGTTAAGGTAATTGTTGTTCTATTCAACCTCTTATAGCCCTTGAGAAATGTGTCATGGTTATATTCGTTTAGACTGCAATCTCTGGATTTAAAGTCGAAGGATATCGAGTTTGAAATAACGCCCCTCAATGAAGAAAAAAAATATTACGTGTGGATGTAGATGTGTATGCTCCTTAGTACTTGGAGTGTACTCAGGGTGCACTTGAGATGTACACTTCGTATTGGGATGTACACTTCGAATTTAGTTGTTTGAATTGTGAAAACATTTAGTTTGTTTAAAATAAGTTCGTGTTCGAAATTGTTCATGAAGTCACTGTTTGTGTTCGTTTCTTAACGAACGAATCGAACAAGAGTCGAACTCGCGCTGTTCGCGAACGACGAGCCAGTTTGACATCCCTAATATTAATATATTTAAATAATATATTATATTAATAATATAACTTATATTATATAAATATATAATATCTATATTAGTATATTGGTAATATAGTATGATAATATATTATTATTGTTAACTTATTATAAATTATAATTTCAAAAATTTAATTTTTTAAAATACCATAAATTTTTTATATATAATTGTTTTAAATTATTTTATATTTCGAACAATAACGATTCGAACATAAATGAACACTTCACTGTTCGTTTTTGGTTTGTTTAACTAACCGAACGAAAAAAATTTGTTCACGTTCGTCTCTTTTACTTATCGAACGAATTGAACACGAACAACAAGTTTTTTTGACAGCCCTAGGTGTGAGCATCTTGGGAGGAAAAATGGGGTGGGAGGAAAAATGGGGTTTAAAGCCCTTTTTTGGGCTGTAAGGGGTTTAAGCCTTTTATTATAATTTTTTATTATCATTTTTTTTAAAATAAACATTTCATTATGTGTGCTCCCCAATTCGTGCACAAAACCCTATCAATATGGTTATCCTACCTAGATAAACTCAACATTCTATAAGCGCTCACACAGTCTGTTTTACGATCCAAGGTTGTCCTAGTAAATTCATCAACTATTAAGGCAATTTGAGCCCGATTTACATATATCGTGCTGATTGAGGTCCGTTAGTTGGTTCGGTTGAAGACATTTAACAAAAAAATGCTGACCTGCTTTTGCCTAAGTGACAACTAGAGCCCAACAGACAGAAAACATACATCAATTGATCGAATTCTCTATAGGAAACCTGCCTTTTGCCCAAAGTTGTCTGGCAGAGAAAATGTTGATCGATTTTCATCTAAGTGAAAACCAAAGTCCAGCATATTGACCCTTGTCACATTCCCTTCAATATGCGCTAGAAGGGCTCAGATGAATTTCTTGAGCTACAGGGAATTACACATGTGTGAAGCACGATTTCAAAGCGTTCAAGCAAACATTCTACACATATAACATCAAAAAGTGATGTCAATAATGTTGTTAACCAAGAACAACCCAAAACGGGGAGGCAACAACTGCCTTAACGAAGCTCCAACATTGCAGAGCAACAACAACCCAGAAGGGGAGATAACAACAACCTAAAAGAAACTCCACCATCGTTGGAAAACAAAAACTTAAATGATGAGGCAACAACAACATGAAAGGGACCCAGAACTCTGGAATATAGCTTTCTCCCAAAGAAATTGCCCTATATAAAGACCAAAATACAATACTTTGAGGCCAAATGATTAAAAATTTAAAATTTTTAGCTCCAAAACCATCTATGAGCATGGAATGGTGAACACACGTGTACAAGTGTGCTTGCAACATGCATGGAAGCATACATAGTGTTGTTGCATGGGATAAGTTTTTGGCCCATCGGGCCACATTCACCGCCTCACACAATAGCTGCCTTCCATGATTTGCCGCGACCCAATATAACAGCGCAAAACCATTTGCCACACACGGTGTGACGAGGTCCGACCTGACAACGACCAAGCTCTGCAAATAGCTTCGTCTTCTTAGCAAGCTTAACCTGATCTCTTCCACACGCTCACCGATTTATCCCCACAAGCACCATGACATCCCTGCTTGCATTTGTACTCTCTTACGGACCCCATTGCATTATAAATACATCTTGTACAATGGCGTGCACACACCCATTCATTGTGGATGCTGCTCAAGATGTCTATCACTTCCCTACGACCATTGCCATTGTTGGAGTAATGTTGCTCGACCTCTATGATCATCTTTGAACCACAGATATTTGGTCGACGCCAACCATGACAATGAAAAACTAACAAAACTTTATAAAGTACACTAGACAATTCAAAATGCTTCAATATAAACTTTTGAAATATCTTTTTCTTAAGATGTCACAAACAACATGGCCGAAAAAAGGAGTAGTTGAAGCATCATCCATAAATTTTCATAATTTGGCATGAATCTTGAGGCATTTTTACTAATCAAAATTCTAGATTCAAATTCAAAATCATATGGGGCGACACTTTTAACAAATATAAAGTCAAATTAATTGACTCAATAGGATGAATCTAATGATACAAANCCCCATGCACCTGATCTCTTCCACATGCTCACCAGTTTATCCCCACAAGCACCATGACATCCCTGCTTGTACTCTCTTATGAACCCCATTGCATTATAAATACATCTTGTACAATTTCGTGCACGCACCCATGCATTGTGGATGCTGCTCAAGATGTCTATCACTTCCCTACGACCACTGCCATTGTTGGAGTAATGTTGCTCGACCTCTATGATCATCTTTGAACCACAGATATTTGGCCTACGCCAACCATGACAATGAAAAACTAACAAAACTTTATAAAGTACACTAGACAATTCAAAATGCTTCAATATAAACTTTTGAAATATCTTTTTCTTAAGATGTCACAAACAACATGGCCGAAAAAAGGAGTAGTTGAAGCATCATCCATAAATTTTCATAATTTGGCATGAATCTTGAGGCATTTTTACTAATCAAAATTCTAGATTCAAATTCAAAATCATATGGGGCGACAATTTTAACAAATATAAAGTCAAATTAATTGACTCAATAGGATGAATCTGATGATACAAAAATTGGTTCAATCTAAATCCAATCAAGTTAAAATTAAACCATTAAAGCATTTTGGAGGCTTCAGATCATTAATTGAATGATCAAATAAATTTCAAATTTGACATACTTATAGTCAAATTGAGCATCTTGCCAAGAGGAATCCAACGTGCCTAAGATGTCTTAGATATAAGGCCATTAATGTCCTAAATACATTAGAAAACCTTCTATGATCAGGGGGGTCAATATGGGCAGTCTGATCGGGTAATTACGAGAGTTATTTACCAAAGGACTAAGTGTCTTTTCCCAAGGGATAAAAATTGACCACCTCTCTTCACTTGTGAGGGGGAGAAGAAGTCAAATACTAGCGACGTTCTAGACTGAAAACCAAATGATAACTTTCAGTCTCTGTAGTCATCGAACACTGTCGACTACCGCCCGCCGGCCACCATCGATGTCTGTCGATCACCTCTGCTCGCAACTATCCTTAGACTTTATGATGTAATAACTTATTCCGAATACGAACTAAACAACATATCCCAAATACGATATAACAATGCATGTAGAATAACGTCGTATTAAAAATCCCTATGTAACTCTCGACGACAACTACTTACGATATTTGTATTCAAAATACGATGACTTTTTCCAGACTCCTAAAGTTTTTAATAACGTTATATTTGGTGTAAAGTTATGACTCTACTCTCTCAGTTGTGTGCATTCTTTGTAATTACACATTTATAGTAAAATATTCCGACTAAGCTAAGCTCGCGAGTCTTTTCTTTTTCAGATTTTTTCAAATAAAAAATCTAGGTGTTTCCTCCTGCTTTCAAATTATTTGTGTATATGTTTGATCATCGCACAACGCTAAAATGTAAAAATTATCACTCTGCTACCGTGAATCTTCTAGCACCCAACAAATATAATTTAATGAAATTGAAACTAAAAAAAATCCAAAATGAATCCATGATTTCAGTTTTTCATGTTATTTCATCCAAATTAAAATCAAGATACCTTTCACGTGAAGGTTTAAGCCTCTCGCATTTTTATGCAACTGGTTTCATATCAGAGGATTTACCATCATTGTTGTATAGCGGAAATTTTAATATTTGTTAAGGACTTTTATATGTAAAATTTTAATACTGTTTTTTAAATTAAAGCCATTATTTATCTACATGCATAGAGAGCCAGCTCAAAAAGGCTGAAGGAGCTGCTCGTTTGAAGCTCAACAGTCATAAATTAAACCAAACTTAAATCTTGGCTCTATAAATCTATGCCTGAAAATATGCATTTCACTTTTAAGCATAATGATGGTGAAATTTGTGGTGTGATGCTAAAGATTTGAGTGATATGTATGTTAATATGAATGTCACTATTAGATATGTAAATATATAAGAAATGTGGGGTATGCATCTAAGTGCCCCTAAATGTTAACTAGTCAAAAGGTTTTATTAGCATTCTTATGTTTAGGAAACCGCTAACGAGTAAAAACTAACAATTTTGAGCTCTCTATATTCTTAATGGCCCCTAAGTGTGGTGGTGTATTTTTGTTTTTTGCTATATCCTTAACATGTTTCAACATAATTTGGGTTTGCTGCTCATTCTTACTAATTATTAGGTCCGGATGTGCCTGACATTTGCACGTCCAGCAGCCATTGATAGGCTGCCACATTACCAACAAATCAGATGTATGATGATGTGGTGGCTCGTGAATGACAGTCAAGATATGCGAAGTCTAGACCTAATCTTTCTCCAATTTTACACAGATAAAAGAAATTTAATAAATAACATACCATAAACAGAAACATGTAAAATGCACAAACTTCATTCCTACATATAACACAGCAACAGAAATCTATTCAAACTTGCAGCAGAATGCTGTACTGTTTGAAAAATATCACGCAGAATCACAGTTCTAGATCAAAGCCATTGTCAGGTATTTTACCCGACACATTATTCAGATTGTATTTTAAACCAATATTTTTTAACAGAATATCATTATGCCTTAAGAAATCATTGTTGTAAATCATTTTAGCATTATACTTCACCTCCAATTTTTTATTAACCACGCCGAGCTTTTACAATACGAAAGAAATAATTCAGCAAATAGCAATGAATTGAACAGCACACAAAATGACCCCTTAATCATTTATTTCAAGTTAACCTTTTGATTCAACGCCAATCTAAACAGTTTCCTGTTGACACCAGCAGCCTACAGCACTGGAACACTCTGTTCGTTCCAGAAGAAATTTCCAGGATCCACCAAACCCTTAACCTTCGCCAACCTCTGAAAATTCCCCTTGAAATACTTCGTCCCCCAAACTTTAGCAGCCAAGTAAGTGGTGCCCTTCACATCCGCATTTCTCCCCAAATCAATATCCTTATAGTTATAATAAGCTGCCCTGGGGNTCTGATGATACAAAAATTGGTTCAATCTAAATCCAATCAAGTTAAAATTAAACCATTAAAGCATTTTGGAGGTTTCAGATCATTAATTGAATGATCAAATAAATTTCATATTTGACATACTTATAGTCAAATTGAGCATCTTGCCAAGAGGATTCCAACGTGCCTAAGATATCTTAGATATAAGGCCATTAATGTCCTAAATACATTAGAAAACCTCCTATGATCAGGGGGTCAATATGGGCAGTCTGACCGGGTAATTACGAGAGTTATTTACCAAAGGACTAAATGTCTTTTCCCCAGGGATAAAAATTGACCACCTCTCTTCACTTGTGAGGGGGAGAAGAAGTCAAATACTAGCAACGTTCTAGACTAAAAACCAAATGATAACTTTCAGTCTTTGTAGCCATTGAACATTGTCGACTACCGCCCGCCGGCCACCATCGATGTTTGTCGATCACCTCTGCTCGTAACTATCCTTAGACTTTATGATGTAATGACTTATTCCGAATACGAAGAAACAACGTATCCCAAATACGATATAACAATGCATGTAGAATAACGTCGTATTGAAGATCCCTATATAACTCTCGACAACAACTACTTACGATATTTGTATTCAAAATACGATGACTTTTTCCAAACCCCTAAAGTTTTTAATAATATTACATTTGGTGTAAAGTTATGAATCTACTCCTCGGTTGTGTGCATTCTTTGTAATTACATATTTATAGTAAAATATTCCGACTAATCTAAGCTCGCAAGTCCTCTCTTTTTCATATTTTTTCAAATAAAAAATCTAAGTGTTTCCTCCTACTTCTTTCAAATTATTTGTGTATATGCTTGATCATCGTACAACGCTAAAATGTAAAAATTATCACTCTACTATCGTGAATCTTCTAGCACCCAACAAATATAATTTAATGAAATTTAAACTAAAAAAAATCAAAATGAACCCATGATTTCAGTTTTTCATGTTATTTCATGCAAATTAAAATCAAGATAACTTTCACGTGAAGGTTTAAGCCTCTCGCATTTTTATGCAACTGGTTTCATATCAGAGGATTTACCATCACTGTTGTTTAAATTAAGAGATGAAGCTTCGTTGTTTATGTTCTTCACACAAATGGGCATTAAGGTTCTTTGGTTTGTCCTAGTAGCGGAAATTTTAATATTTGTTAAGGACTTAAAGCCATTATTTATCTACATGCATAGAGAGCTAGCTCGAAAATGCTGAAGAAGCTGCTCCTTTAAAGCTCAACAGTCATAAATTAAACCAAACTTAAATCTTGGTTCTATAAATCTATGCCTAAAAAGATGTATTTCACTTTTAATCATAAAAATGGTGATATTTGTGGTGTGATGTTAAAGATTTGAGTGTTATGTATGTTAATATGAATGTCAGTTTTTCATATCTAAACATATAAGAATTGCCTGGTATACTTGTAAATGCCGCTAAATTTTAACTAGTCAAAAGGTTTTATTTGCATTCTTATATTTAGGAAACTTCTAAAACTAAAAACTAACATTTTGAGTTCTCTATATCTTTAATGG
>JXCR01054085.1:128134-184650 GCA_002079205.1 Phalaenopsis hybrid cultivar | reverse complement strand
TTATCGAACAAAATTAACGAGCCGAACACGAGCTTCTTAACGAGCCGAACACGAGCTGTTCGCGAACAACGAGCCGTTTTGACAGCCCTACTCAACATGTTTTAACATAGTTTGGGTTTGCCCTCAATCTTATAAGAAATAATTATTATGTCCGGATGTGCCTGACATCTGCACGTCTGGACAACCATTGATAGACCGCCGCATCACCCACAAATCAGATATATGTTGATGTGGCGGGCTCGCGAATGACAGTCAAGATATGGGAAGTCCGGAGCTAAGAATTCCTACAATTTTACACATATATAAAAAATCTAATAAATAACAGAACATAAACATAAACGTGTAAAATGCACAAACTTTATTCCTACATAAAACACAGCAACAGAAAATCTACTCAAACTTGCAGAAGAATGCTGTACTGTTTCAAAAATACCACGCAGAATCACAGTTCTAGATCAAAGCCATTCTCATGTATTTTACCTGACACATTATTCAGATTGTATTTTAAACCAATATTTTTTAACAGAATATCATTATTCCTTAAGAAATCATTGTCGTAAATCATTTTAGCATTATACTTCAGCTCCAATTTTTTATTAACCATGCCTAGCTTTTACAATACGAAATAGATAATTCAGCAAATAGCAATGAATTGAACAGCGCACAAATAACCCCTTAATCATTTATTTCAAATTAACCTTTTGATTCAACGCCAATCTAAACAATTTCCTGATGGCACCAGCAGCCTACAGCACTGGAACACTTTGTTCGTTCCAAAAGAAATTTCCAGGATCCACCAAACCCTTAACCTTCGCCAACCTCAGAAAATTCCCCTTGAAATACTTCGTCCCCCAAACTCTAGCAGCCGAGTAAGTCGTCCCGTTCACATCCGCATTTCTCCCCAAATCAATATCCTTGTAGTTATAATAAGCTGCCCTGGGATTACTCGACACATATGGTGTCATGAACCGATGTAACTTCCTCATCCATTCCAAATGCCTCTCCGTCACACCTTCCTCCGTCGCAAACCACCTCATAAAATACTGAATGTTATAGATATTCCCATTTCTATGAGGAAAGGCAACAGCATCCTCCTTTATCTCACTCATTCTTCCACCCATTGGGTCAAGTATAAGCACCACCGGTTCATCCTTAGCTTCCATCAAAAACTTCCAAATCTCTTCCAACCCGCTTTCCGAAATTGGTTTTTCAACAAAGTCCGACNAGATGAGCCCTCATCTTCCTTCTACGACCTCCCTCTCAAACGACACCTTGATACAAGGCCTCAAGATGCTCTTCTCCTCTCTAGCTCTCTAGCTATTCTCTTCTCCTTTATGTGGTAGCTTAAGATCTCTCTTTCTCCTAAGCCCACACACCCTCTCTATTTATAGAAGCAAGAGAGTGATAGGTGGGAGGTAGGTGAGCGGTAGGTGAGATGTGGTAGGTGAACGGTACCACATTACAAAAGTGCTTAGATATTCTCTCCTTCTTTGTGGTAGCTTAAGATCTCTTCTCTTGCTCTCCTAAATCTCACACCCTCTCTATTTATAGAACAAGAGAGTGGTAGGTGGGAGGTAGGTGAGCGATCTCACACCCTCTCTATTTATAGAAGCAAGAGAGTGGTAGGTGGGAGGTAGGTGGGTGGTAGGTGGCTGGTAGGTGAGCGGTAAATGAGATGTGGTAGGTGGCGGTGCCACATTATAAAATTGCCCTTTTACCTTAGTTCATTAATTGGGGGTCAAAATAACAATAAAAAATCTAATAAATAACAGAAAATAAACATAAACGTGTAAAATGCACAAACTTCATTCCTACATATAACACAGCAACAGAAATCTATTCAAACTTGCAGAAGAATGCTGTACCGTTTGAAAAATACCACGCAGAATCACAGTTCTAGATCAAAGCCATTCTCATGTATTTTACCCGACACATTATTCAGATTGTATTTTAAACCAATATTTTTTAACAGAATATCATTATGCCTTAAGAAATCATTGTTGTAAATCATTTTAGCATTATACTTCACCTCCAATTTTTTATTAACCACGCCGAGCTTTTACAATACGAAAGAAATAATTCAGCAAATAGCAATGAATTGAACAGCACACAAATAATTGAAGGCACAAATAACCCCTTAATCATTTATTTCAAGTTAACCTTTTGATTCAACGCCAATCTAAACAATTTCCTGATGACACCAGCAGCCTACAGCACTGGAACACTCTGTTCGTTCCAAAAGAAATTTCCAGGATCCACCAAACCCTTAACCTTCGCCAACCTCTGAAAATTCCCCTTGAAATACTTCGTCCCCCAAACTTTAGCAGCCGAGTAAGTGGTCCCGTTCACATCCGCATTTCTCCCCAAATCAATATCCTTATAGTTATAATAAGCTGCCCTGGGATTACTCGACACATATGGCGTCATGAACCGATGTAACTTCCTCATCCATTCCAAATGCCTCTCCGTCACACCTTCCTCCGTCGCAAACCACCTCATAAAATACTGAATGTTATAGATATTCCCATTTCTATGAGGAAAGGCAACAGCATCCTCCTTTATCTCACTCATTCTCCCACCCATTGGGTCAAGTATAAGCACCACAGGTTCATCATTAGCTTCCATCAAAAACTTCCAAATCTCTTCTAACCCGCTTTCTNATGAGGAAAGGCAACAGCATCCTCCTTTATCTCACTCATTCTCCCACCCATTGGGTCAAGTATAAGCACCACCGGTTCATCCTTAGCTTCCATCAAAGACTTCCAAATCTCTTCCAACCCGCTTTCCGAAATTGGTTTTTCAACAAAGTCCGAGGCTGCCTTAAAAGAGCCATTAAACTCCGGCTTTCTGTCCAACAGGGTCTCCAATGGCTTCCCTGTCAGACCGTAGAAAAACAGAACTGACTCGAGCCAACTCACTTCAGTGCAATCAGAGGCCATCAAACCAAGCTCTGGAAAACTCTGTTGTGCCAAAGGGAGAAGCTCCTCCTTCCGCCCAAGATAATATGAGTTAAACGTAAGTTGTATTGTTTTGCTCCCATCTGTGTCAGTGCTGGCTTGTGCTATCACGCGGATGAAGAGATTAAGATCAAACTTGTACGCCACTTCTTGCCACCTGGCCAAAACTTTGGTGGCGTTCTGTCTCAGTGTTTTGACAACATTGAAGGTTGTAACAATCGGGGGAACGGCTACGAGATTGAGTTTAAAGGCGATGACAACTCCGTATCCCGCAGAACCAGCTCCCCGGNTTGCCACCTGGCCAAAACTTTGGTGGCGTTCTGTCTCAATGTTTTGACAACATTGAAGGTTGTAACAATCGGCGGGACGGCTACGAGATTGAGTTTAAAAGCGATGACAACTCCGTATCCCGCAGAACCAGCTCCTCGAATTGCCCAGAAGAGATCTTCTCCCATAGACTTCCGGTCAAGCAAGCGGCCATTTACATCGACGAGCTGTGCGTCAATAATATTGTCTACGGAGGCGCCATACTTCCGTGTTAATGTGCCGATCCCACCACCGCTGAAATGGCCACCTATGCCGATGGTTGGGCAGAGGCCAGCAGGGAACGCTAAGGTTGTGTTATTCTTGGCGATGGTGTAGTAGAGTTCGCCTATGGTTGACCCGGCTTGAACCCAAGCGGTTTTTAATTTTGCATCGATTGATATGGAACGGAGAGCGGAGATGTCGAGGGTTATGAAGGGAGTGGAGTCGGGGCTTTTGAAGGCGGAGTAAGACATGCCTTCGTAGTCATGGCCGCCACTGCGGGTGCGTATGCGGAGGTTAGTTTCGCGTGCGCAGGTGACGGTGGCTTGGACATGGGATGGGGAGGTGGGTGAGACGATGAGGGATGGCGTGTAGGAGTTTGGTGAGATGAGGAAGCGTTGATTTTGGACGGAGGAGAGGAGGACGGAGCGGTATGAGGTGGTATCAGGAAGGGAGAGGAGGTCAGGGGAATTGGTTTTGTTGGCGAAGCATTGGATGAAGGATTGTATGGGTGTGGTGTTGGTAGAGGAAACCAGAAGGGTCNGGGTGAGACGATGAGGGATGGCGTGTAGGAGTTTGGTGAGATGAGGAAGCGTTGATTTTGGACGGAGGAGAGTAGGACGGAGCGGTATAAAATGGTGTTTGGGAGGGAGAGGAGGTCAGGGGAATTGGTTTTGTTGGTGAAGCATTGGATGAAGGATTGTATGGGTGTGGTGTTGGTAGAGGAAACCAGAAGGGTGNGTAGGAGTTTGGTGAGATGAGGAAGCGTTGATTTTGGACGGAGGAGAGGAGGACGGAGCGGTATGAGGTGGTGTTAGGAAGGGAGAGGAGGTCAGGGGAATTGGTTTTGCTGGTGAAGCATTGGATGAAGGATTGGATGGGTGTGGTGTTGGTAGAGGAAACCAGGAGGGTGGAAGATAGGAGGAGGAGAACTGCAAGCATGGTTTTGTTTTGGGTAAAGATTGATAGCTTCGATGATGCTACATCTCGTGTGCTTATATTCTTGTAGAGGCTTGCTGATGCAACACCATTTTCTCGAAATACAGAGGGTTGAATTTGACTAATTCGGCAGCATTTTGGATGATCTGACCGGATTCTTTTGATGGGGTTTGATTTATGAAAGTCAGAGCCGTTATAAAGGATGACGGACTAATTTGACAAAGGTACGGACAGATTAATCGTTTTGGCAATGGCAAGTTGGAGCCAGCCCCCTTTCAAAGAAAATTTTAAGGGGACTAACAAATGCTTTTTATTAAAAAATCATTTTTAAATAAAAAAAGTATTTTTGATCAAAATGTCAATTAAAGGAGTGTTCATAATAATTAAAACTTTTTAATTCCAAAAACATGATTAAAAAATAGGTAAATTAAGAAAAAAAAAATGTAGGATTTAATTGTGCAGGTATAAATGAAATTAAATTTTGTATGATCAATTTGGTTAAATTTAAAAGTGTAGATTAGTCGTGTTAATATCAAGCTACACTCAGATTGAGCATAAGTTTGATGAAGTAATCGACGTCTAGGTTGATCGGACTTATATCTACGAGATCGAATCGGCTTGCAAGCGAATGAGGTCATACCAACACTGAAATAGAATGAAAAATTATTAGATGAAAGTAAGAAGTCATAAAGTGATATTTATTGATGTTTTTTTTTTTTCTAAAGGTTTATCTTTTTATTAAGCTAATGCATGACCTTGTAGTTTTGTCAGACTGCCTGAACTCATAGAATTAAACTTGAACTTTACTTCAACCTTAATTAAGTAATATAATTTAGGCTCAAACTGAGAGTGACTCGAAACTGACTCGACTATTTTACACTCTTAATTCTAACCAATTTAACTATATGTAATTTAATTTCATTTATACCTACACAACTCAATCCTACTTTTTTTTAAGTTCCTTATATTTAAAAGATAAATTTTGAATGTAAAATTTTTAATTATTATGAAACACACCTTTTATTTGCATTTTAATTAAAAATAGTTTTTTTAAATTAAAATTAAAATAATAAGGGCATTTTATTTAAAGTATATTAAAAAAAACTCGTGCATTTTGTCCAATTCCATATTTATAATAAAATTGATCATTTTTTTTTTATAATTTGGTGAATATATGAATTGATTTAAGTAACTTTTATATAATTTTATATGATAAAAATAATATGTTTCCTATAATATAAAAAAATTATATAACTAACATGACTATATCTAATGAAATTCTAGTCTTCTCAATTATTATATCTTTTTCAAATGTTGAATGGAATAAAAAATATTATCCTGATTTTTTAAAAATTATACTTTTTTGTTTATTTGGACATAATATGAGACCTCCCATCAGATTAGATTTGGGTATAAATCTTGATGAATGCATTTTAACTAATGGGTATTACAGATTTTTGATAAGATTGATTAATGCTAGTATTATAATAATGGAACAATAGCTAGGAGGCAAGCAACCACCTCCCAAGATTATGCCATTCTAAGAGGGTGATGATGATGATGATAGATGATATGTCGGTCTTCAGATTTTTGTTAAGAAATATATCTTTTTTGGTTATACCTATAATATATGTTTAATCCCTATAGGTGTTGTAATAGGGAAGCCCGTGTTCGTCTCATTTAATAATCATTTTTGTACGTCAGAAATGAGCTAGCACCAATCGCAAGGAGATCCAACAGATCAGGAGATAGAAAAGCACAGCTAAGGACGACTCACTAGCAGAAGACCAAAGAATTCATTTGACTAGATGCAACCCCTATACCAATGTTAGAGGCGAACTAGACATATGCCATCCAAACTAAGGACTAAGGAAATTCAAGCTGAGTAGAGGCATCAACCTACCTCTCACTACAACCCAACTCAAAGGAAGAGTTTAGTATCGCAACCATTCTCATGGACGCCATTGAGTTTCCTCATCAGGGGCCAAGAATTGGCAGCATAACCATCGAGCATCCCGAAGGACCCCATCAATAAGTAATGAGCTGCCCAATAGTATTGTTTCATTCTACCAATTGGAGCTCCTCATCTAGAGAATGAAATTCAACGGTCATACATGTTAGGCCACTTGAAAGTGGATTTTCTAGAAAGGAATTGGCTGATAAGTAAAGCCACGTAGACATTGTTAGGCTCATCTAGTTTTTTTGCTGGCCTTGGCCCTCTACTTCTTTCGGTCAACATNCTGAGACGGATTTGTCTTCATGCATTTTGAAGGAGTATAGGCGCTGCTTCAGAAAGAGTCTATTAGCCAGAGGCTTTGTCAGGTAGAGTACCTCGAGTTTGGCCCAAAGCGCTTGAGCCGTTGTCTCCCTCGACACCTCCCTCAGAACTTTGTCGCCCAAGCTCAAGATTATCAAACTGTGGGCCTTGTCCAGTATGTCGATCTTCTCCTTCTCGGTCATGTCGGCCGGCAATGCCGCCATCCAGCATGCCGATCTTCTCCTTCTCGGTCATGTCGGTCGGCAATGCCGCCGACCCTTGCAAGGCTTCTGCAACACGNTCTGCTTCTCGTTTGTTATATGTCCACACGCACCGCACCACCTTATAGGATTTTAGATACTAAAATGTCTTTTAGTGTACACGTCCTGAGAGTTAAAGTCGAGAGTAGAAAAGAGAGAGAAAGATCGAGTAGAGAGAGAAAAATGTTCTGCCTTTCATTTATGTCCCAACCTCCTACTAATAAGAGTCTACACAATTATATAATAGAGAGGAAACCTTTATAATAATTGCCCAAACAATTGAATGGGCATGTCTGTCGAGTGAAAAGTACATTATAATATAGAAAAATATAATATTTATCGACCGTCAGATGCTCAGGCTTTGAACTGTCTTAGCGGTCGACTGTATATAAGATCGCTTCCACTGAAAGGACAGGTCGATAGATCAAAGGCATCCGATCAATTTCGGTGAGAGGTCCACTGGTCGATAAGTTTGTCGGTCAATTTTGTTGTGTAGTCGATGGATCGCTTGTCCAGTGCACATCCTGCTCTTTGGCTAGTAACTTCGACTAGCTGCTTGATCCCTTTGAGATCCGTGCTGGCATNATATATATATATATATATATATATATATATATATATATATATATATATATGAACAAAAAAACCATAAACAATAGATACAAAGTGTATCCATTAGTATGTGAGAGATTCATTAATCAGATAAAATTGAAATTTATTAAATTCTAATGTAGGGGACACCCAGCTTATCCCCTACTAAAAGTAAAGAAAGAGCAAGACTTGGGGTTTTTCTAATTACAATTTCATTAGTATGATTTCCTAATTTAGCAAGAGAGTTGGTAGGCCTATTTCCTTCTCTAAGATTGTTAGAGTATATGGTATTGATGGTAGCACCAAGGGAATTGATTTTGCTGATCCAATGTGTCAAATGCCAAGGTGGCTCCACCTGGTTCATCAAAAATTGTATCAATACTTGGGAGTCAGATTCAATGTGGACATGTTGCAAATTTCCCATTTACAAAGATGAGAGCCCAACAAACAACAATGATTTCAGCTTCTAGTGCATCTTATGCCAAAGTTGGAGATTGGAAATATGGCGGACAGTTGCCCAAATGATCTCAGAAAACACCATAAATTCCTATTTCTTCATGGAGGAAGCTGCCATCAGTATTTACTTTTATCCAATGGTTGAAATGTTTTTTTTTTCAGTACGCCTTTGAGTTTAGTGGGTTGGTGGCAACGCCAAAATATAACCTAAATTCCATTGTTGAATTCAAATCATTTGTCCTTTGGATCGTGTTTAAGGGATGGGGCATGAAACCCGAGAGAAGAAGAAAGAGAGAGAAAGAGAGAGAGAGAGAGAGAGAGAGAGAGAGAGAGAGAGTTGCCTTGTTTGGGTGCAAGGCTTGGCAGCCCCTATTAGTCTACATAAGATTCAGTTACTATTGAGGGAGAAGGGGAGCCAACTCCCTACTTGCTCCCAACATTGGTAGATCACGCCTTAGAATTAATGTGTGAGATCCAAGAGACGGAGAGAAAGAGAGAGGCTTGCCTTGTTGGGGGGTAAAGAGGGGGTGTCCATGGGCTCGATGCCCCTATTATTCCATAGAAGACACTGTTACAAATGAGGAAAAAGAGAAGCAAGCTCCCTACCTGGGGGTAAGAGATAAAAAAGAGCGATACCTCTTTTTACATGGAAGGGGTCCTTTATTTATATACAAATAAAGAGGGGGAAAGAGAGATTATGTTTATGCCCCTATTTAAAGGGGAGTAGTGAGGAATTTTTGGGTCACCCTCCTAAAACTTCCCGCAGCTGGACTTGCCAACATCGAGTGGTCGACCTAATTGGCTCGTCGGCTGGGAGTGGTAGACAAAGGTGGCTACTTACTTACTTTTTCTGTGGCTGGCCCATGATACTCTGCGTCTAGGGTAGCTGACCATGGTGACCAGACGGGTGATCTTTCCTGTGACTGACTAAAGTTAACTTTCACGTGGCCAAAGTGAACTTTCAAGCGGGCGACTGGGATGGCTGGTCAATGTGGTTGGTCGAGAGAACCTTCATGTGGTTGGCCCTTGGCGGATGGCCGAGCGAACTTTCATGTGGCCAGCCCTTCGTGGCCACCCAGATGCTTCCTGTGGCCAGCCCTTCGTGGTCAACCAGCTCCTCCTCGTGGTCGCTGAGAGCGGGTGGTCGACCAAAGTGGTCATTCTGTTGAGTGCAAGGCTGACTCCGACAACAACGACTTCGACGGGCCGCAGCGACAGTTCCTTGGCTCCACGAGTTGGCCCTATTTTTGGTCTATACATTTATTTTTAATATTTATATCGCAAATATCAAATTTTAAATTTTTAAAAGTGAATTACAACTTTTCAAACCAAAAAAAAAACCACACACACACATGTATATATATTTATCTATATACATATCTATCAAAAATTAAAGTTTAAGCATATACATATAAATACATTGAATTAAATGGTCTATATGTAATTTTACTATTATTATTATTGGCTTAAATTTAGTAGGAGAAATGGAGTTTTTTTTAACTCTCTTTGGAGGAAAGAACGGTGGCTACCGAACTTGTAAATTGGATGATTTGTCTTCAAACATATCATAATCGACGATTGCACAAATTCCATTAATGCCAACTGTTTAAATTAAATTATTAAATAGAATTTCAAGTTAATTCAATTAGATTTTTAATCAAAACAAATATAATATTTAAATTTATATTTAAATAAAACAAAGTTGAGAGTTTAATTTTTTTTTTATTAAATTTAAATACAATTTATTATAAATGATTATTTTTATAATTTATTAAATTCATTTTAAAATAACATTTCTGGTCAAACTTTACATCTGGATTTTTTAATTCAATTTTTTTAAATAAATAAAATATTTATTTATTTATTTTTACTTTGGAGTTTATTGATTTCGACTATTGGACGCTAAGTCACGATCACAATACACGTTAACTAATCTGTTCAAAGCCAACTTTAATATGAGGTATTGTTCCAAGCTATATCTTGCTTGATTTGATGTCATCATTTGCGTAATTGTATTAGCTGTGTTAGATAGAAGCAGTTCATAACAAATTATTATTTGTCGTATTTGTTTGTGCCTAGTAGTCCCGATTATTCATATGAGGGGCTATTTTAGTCATAGGATTTATAGAAGTGTCAAAATAGTCTCAGACTATGTTGATATTCAGTTCTAATAGTTCTTCATAAAAATCATTTCAACATTAATTTTTTAAAGAGTCACAAGATTATTTTGACGCTTTGATAAATTCTGTGATTAAAACAATATCATGTACGCAGGCTTATTGGTTGTGGTATAAGACCCCTTAAGTCGAGGGTTCAAATTCCCTCTGACACAGTTGACCTTAAGAAGGTGGTATTCGAATTGTTAGACACATTATAGATGACCGGAGTCTCGTATAATAGCTTTGATCATTCCTTTAATAAAAAATAGGGTGAAATGCCCAAAATTATATATTTTTTTTCCAAAAAAATGCATCTTGGTAGCTGCCGGCCATAATTGCTTGAGGACATCAGCAACATTTATCTAGATAAGTATACATAATATATGAAGTAAATGTACCGAACATATAAACTGATTTATACATCTGAAATGAAAGAAAGTTACAAAATCATAAAATCACCAATATAAAAAATTTTCTAGATATGGATAGTTCTATCCTCTGCATTGAAATTGGGCCACAATTTTGTGGGGAAATTATTATAAGTGAAGTCATCTTTAAATAAAAAAGATTAACAGATGTTTAAAAAAATAACTTGTGCCAAAAAGCTATTTCCCGGAAGTTATCTTCTGAAAATTAAAAGCTAATCATGAGGCTCCTTGAAGTCACCTCAAGAATGTATTGGAACGTTAATTTGGCGTTTCCCCTTCAGTCGACAAACCCAATTAAATTAAGCTCCTGAATAATAAAAGTTTACTTTGTTTTTTGGGATTAATAAATGCTGAATAGCCGTTTCAACGGCAAAGCACTGGCCTTCTTCTTCTTATTATTATTATTATTATTTGTGTTATTTTTTCAACTTTATTTAAAATATATTTTGAGTAATAGATATTCAAAATTTAAATTTAAGATCATTCAAAGCCCCGATTTCAACAAGTTCATGGTCGAACTGACTGTCTCGACATGAACTCGATGATAGCAAAACTGGTCCAATCTAAGTCCAATTAAGCACGAATCAAATCATTGAACCACATTTAAAGGTTTAGGGTAGTTAGTTGGAGGGTCAGAAGAAGTTCAAATTTGACGTACCAATAGTCGAAATCGAGCGTTTCTACGAGAGAGATCCAATGACCGTTACATCCCTTAATTTTGATCTCAGTAAAGCTTTCAAATTATTTAGAAACCTTCTAAGATCACGGTAAATCAACATAGGTCAATCGATCGGGCGGTTATGGGAGTTATTCACAGAATGACAAAAATGCCCCTCATGGAGCCTATAAATAGAACCCCTCTTTTCACTTGAAGGGAGATGACAGAAATGACCCTGTCATGGATCCTATAAATAGAACTCCTCTTTTCACTTGAAGGGAGAAGAAGAAGAAGAGAAGAAGCCTAATTCCAGTGTTTTTTTTTTTTTTTTTGCACCGAAGACCTGACGATAATATCCAGATTCCTTAGCCAATGTCAACCACCGCCAATTGGCCGCCATCAACCACCATAGGTTGCCCTTATCACCACTGTTGTTGAACTTGAATGAGTAATGATGTACACTATCATGTAATGACGTAATCTATTAAGTAACGAAGGACTCTATTGAGTAACATACTACTCTGTTTAGTAATGAAGAACTCTGTTAAATAAAAAAGTGCCCTACAACTATGTGCCTTGAACACGATCTATTAAAGACTCGACGATGCTTACGGTGGCAATTGCTCGTGTTGTATTCAAAATACAGTGAATCTTTTTGTACATGTTTTATGAACATATATTGTACTTGGTGTAACATTATAACTATTTCCTAATTGTGGGATAAGGGTATACTTTTGTACTTGCAAAATTATATTGGATCATTTTGATTGGGTTAGGCCTCATGGCTTTTTTTACTTTTCACGTTTTTTACGTTAAAAGTCATGATGTCTTCTCCTTTTAGGTTCTCTTTATCAGTGCGTGTGTTGGACTTTCATACAATGTAGAAACAATAAACTATTACTTTATCATCGTAAATTTCTTTGGCACACAACAATTTGGTGCCTTTGTGGGAATGGAAGTACCGGTTATAGAAGTGCACATTTCTTTGATAACTAAGTATTGTGATACACAATCTTTGCACTCTAATCATTCTATGGTACAGTCTCGAAGTGCGTGACATCAAGCCTCTGGTCCATTTTCTAATGATATGCATCATCTCGAGGGAACTGTTCTTACATCATTTGAAAATTGTGTACAAAGAATAGAAGAATCTCATAATATGATTACCCAACTCCTATGTGAAGTTTGACAACCAAAGTTTGTGGAAACAGGAGGGGCACAACTACATCAAAATCCTATGATGAGATTTATACAGTTAGCACCCAATCTAAGTATCGAAGCTCTCCTTCAACAGGTTGAACTCGTAGAAACTTTCTACCTCATATAGTTAAACCTAGCGATAAGCTTCGACTCACATGGAGAAAGTCACAAAATTCATGGGGAGTTACAATGTCTAGTCCATGAGGAGTTCCCTATGAGGGATAAAAATCTTTTCTTAGATACACACGGATCTTAGGAGTCTTCTCTGCTAGCTAAGATTGTCTGTCAACATTCTATTCAAATTTGGTTTAAGGTTCAAACTTTGATGCTTATGATGACTTTTGACCTATACAGACATGTGGATCATTTCAAAACCAATATGCGTATATAATGAGATTATATTTCTCTCCTTTATTAGGTTTATTATGCAACACTGAACGACCAAGAACACACTTAGTTTTACTCATTTTTAGAAGGGACCGTTCACACTTTCGATGGCTCACTAATATGTTTGAAAAGCAATTCATTTCAGATTGAATGATCATTAAATACTCCTCTTACATTTTTAGGATATGCTAAAGTGATGAAGAGTCTTTAATAAGCAGTTGCTCATAAAGTGATAAGATTCTTGTCTAAGTTATTATTACTGAGTGACATATTTTATGGTATGCCGACATAGTAAATTTTATGGTTAGTAATATTATGCCTCATGGCATGACATACCATCAACAGAATAAATCCATCCATGATGTCAGATATTACTTCTAGGATGACCCATTTCTTTATAGAATATGTAAGGATCATGTGATAAGGAGATGTGTACCTATAAAAGAAACCATATACATTTTTAAGAAATGTTATGATTATGAATTTCAAAGACATTTTATAGTTCATAGAACTGCTTTTAAGATTTTATAATCTAGATTTATTGGCATACTATGATTAGAGATATGAATTTATATATAAAAACTTAAGATAGATGTCAAAGAGTGGGTGATATTTCTAAACGTGACGAAATGCTCCTAGATTTTACTTTGGATATTGAGATTTTTGACGTTTGGGTTTAGTCTTTATGGGTCCCTTTGTACCATTAATATGAAATTTATATATTCTAATAGCTTTGGACTATGTTCAAAATAGATTAAGGCTGCAACTCTTCCAAATTGTAATGCTCAAAGTGCAGCTAAATTCTTAAAGAAGAATGTCTTTAGTAGATTTGGTATGCCTAAAGTGATCATTAGTGATGGGAGAACCACTTTAGGAATAAAAAAATTGAGACATCAGTTACTAAGTGTGGAATTAATCATAAGATTACAACAACATATTATTCGCAAAACCAGTGGAATTAAAATATAAAACTTATTGGCATGTTAAGGAATTTAATTATAATATGAAAGAAGCTAGTGAGAAAAGATTATTACAGTTAAATGAAGTCGAGGAAATTAAACAAGAATCTTATTAAAGTGTTAAGATTTATAAAGAGAAAATGACAAAGTGGCATGATCAAATGATTTTTGGGAGAGATTTTGAGCCTAAACAAGAGGTTTTATTATATAATACACGACTAAAATTATTTCCTGAAAAACTTAAATTCATATGGTCTGGGTCATTTATTGTAGTTAAAGTTTATCATTTTGGTGTAATTGATATTAAAGATCCAATGAATGGCAGTGTATTTAAAGTGAATGGACAGAGACTTAAACCCTACTTAGGAGGAGAGAGACCGTTAATAAATGAGGTCCTAATGTTAGGTCAATCTGGATTCGTCAGGCTGATGATGTTAAACAAAACACTTATTGGGAAGCAATCAAAGTTTGTATTTGTTTTTAATGTATTGGATTTGTTATTTGTTATAGTGTGGATTGTTGATATTTGTGTGTTGATATTTAGGTTTGTGGATGTACTAGACATATATTTATTTGCTATTATGTTGTCGTACTTAACTATATTTGCTATTTCTTGTTGTTGTTACCGAGTTTACTCTGGTCGATATATAATTTTTGTTGTGGATCTTTTTTTTTAGCTATATGTTGGAATATTTTGAAATCTTTCTAGTGTAATTTCATTTTTTTTCTTCATACTCTATTTAGTGGAAATTTACCTGTTATTGCATACTTTTTCTTTCATGCTTATGTTTGTTAATTTTGTTGATAGACAAATTTGGTAGAAGGTATTTATGCACTATTTCTCCCTACTTATATTCATGTTTTGCAGTGCTTAATATATTAAAAATTAAATTTAGCGAGAGAAAATTTTTAAAAGCTTAACTTTATTTGTCTGCAATAACATACACTTAAATTGTTATGTTTTAAAAGGATTTAAGGTTTGTGGTGTCAATTTGAAATTATTGTCATTTTAAGATAAGAAAAACATAATATCTTTATTTTAAATTCTATGTAAATGAAGCTATGCTAGTGTAAGGTTAACTTGTAGTTTAACATGTAGAAAAATGGTTTCACTATTTATTTTTGCAAAGTCTTATATAATTGTTTAACTAGGTATCCTTAGATATATACTTAATAAGAATTAAGTTTCTATTCAAGTCATAGTTTCAACTATTACATAGTAAAGTGAAGGAGTGTGGTAAGCATCACTTTAGGGAATTGATAGCGGAATTCAAAATCATTAAAGGTCTATCCGAATAGAGTATACCCCTAAAAATAATGCTAAAGATTAAAAAAAGAAAAATATTGAGTGGGGAGAAGTGTGAGACGAAGCCTAATCAAAAATTGGTTTCACTATATTCTTTTTAAAGTTGAAGCATTATCACATTCCTAAGCTTTTGTACAAAAAAAGTGTATTAGTAATTATTTTTAAATTGTAGTGCTTAAATTCTATTTTTTCACCATTTAAGTTACTTTAGTTAACATTTATTAACTCCTTTGTGAATTAAATAGAAAATCAAGGTTTCCTAGTTAGATGAAAGGTTAACTTTTACTCTAGGGCTAGACTAGTTTGCTAGAGTTAATTTAAATTTATACTATGACTTTTATTGATGTAAAGTTGTTGATAATTTTAATTAAACCCATTTCTTCACATTAAAAAATTTGTTTTTAAAATTCTAATGTCAGTTGAGGATAAGTAACATTCATATTTGGGGAATTTTGATGTGTAAAAAAACATGCTTAATTTCATTTATATTTTGCACATTTTTATGAATGAAATTGAACTTTAAAGAAAGGTATTCTTATGTTTTTCTTGTAGATATAACAAGTGGTAGAAGTGAAACGAAGTCGAGAAGAGATTTAGCAAAGAGGTATGGAGCAACTAGAGATCCAAGAGACTAACGCCATGGCTCCAGCCATTGGGCACCAAGGTGCTCCTAACAAGTGCCTTGGTGCCACTTACTTGGGTGTTTGGACGTTAGTATACACAACTAAGCAAATAGAGAGGCTAGCGCCTAAGCGCCGATTTAGTTGGGCCTAAATGCCAGTAACTGTCAGGCAGCTTCTTAGCAGTTCCTTTGCACGGCGTGGGGAGTTATTTAACATATTAAAAGGAGTTCTTTAGGGAAGAAAAAAGAAAGATTTTTCGTGGACAAGAAGGAAATAAAAGTAGGGTTGTTGTAGGGGAGAATTAGGATTTTACTTAGAGAGTTCGGTGAGATTTGAGAGGTGTACTGTTTGGAGAATATTCAGCACAACAACAAGTGTCTAGAAGATCCTAGGGGAGCATTCTCAGAGCATTGCAAAGAGGGAGAAGTTAAATATTGTGTATTTCTCTTATTATACCTTTGTAAACACAATTACCTAGTGAATTTGCTTTGTGTTAAAGATGCTTTGTAGTGTTTTCTCCATGCTTTGTGAGTAGTCTTTTCACCTTTCTCTTGTCCACGAAAAGTATCAATAAAAGTTTTCAAAAGAATGACTAAGTGTCGATACTTAGAGCAAAATAAAAATTGAATATATATTGGAGTAAAGTCAAATTTTCGTTGGGGATTAACATGTGTATTTTCAATTTATAGCTGTGAATTTAGGCTAACAGGCTTAACATCAATTTTTTAACTCGTCATTTGTCAAATATTGGTCATCGACTTCGTGGAGATTTGAGTTTTTCAATGATTTAATGTAATTATCAAATTTTTTGTTTTCTTTTTTTTGTTTTATAAAAAAAAAGGTTCTTGTTGGAAATTAAATTGTTAACTTTAGAAAATATCAAAGATCAACTTTCTTAGGAGCCATTACAGAGTATGAAGAAACTTCACCTCCAACCTAAGGGAAGCGGAAAGACTAGACCAACTTGGAATACCGTCGGAGAAGTTACATCCAAGTCTAAACTAGTCGGGAAAATATTGTATGTTATCTTAGGAGCCCATTACGGAGTTGAAGTAAACTTCTCCAAACTAAGCGAAACAGAAATACTAGACCAACTTAGAATACCACTGGGAAAGTTACATCCGAGCCGTAACTAATCGAGAAAATATCGTATGTTGTATTAGAAGTCATTACGAAGTTGAAGTAAACTTCTCCACTACGACTCAGTTCTCAACTGGAGCTAAGCATTACTTGAAGAATGAGAACTTTGGACATTGGACAAGTCCATCTCAATTCGGTTACTTCATCTGTCTGACTTTGTTTTTAATGAGTTGGGTCATGAACCTATTTGACGAGTAACCTGAGGATGAATTACGTTATCTTTAATCAATTAGGGTGCATGATTTAAAGGATGAGGTGATATATGAGGTTGGCGACACTTAGTCCAATATAGCAGGATGATCTAATCCATGGGATAAACCCTATCAAATTAATAAAAAGCAGTGCAAGGAGTCCTTTACAAATTGGAAGGCAGAGAGATGAGATAAGGAGTAAGATGAATTAACCTCGTTTATTTTATAGTGTTTGATGTATGTGTTACAACAGTGATTGAGAACTTGAGGAAGAATTAAAGGTCTCATTTAAATGATCAAAACCAAAATCAGAGTGAACACTTGGGCCTACAAAACTCATGGCATCAAAATGCCAAAAATGAAACCGGCGCAAGGTGTTGGGCCCTGGTGCCTTGGCGCCCAAACTGCAGCACGTAAGTGCCCCAGTCTGCAGTCCCTAAGCACTGTGCTCTCTATCTGCTAAAAAATCTTGGGTGCCTAGGCACCCATAAACTAGTGCCAAGGTGTTCAACTGCAAGACCTTGACGCCCAAAAGTAGGTGTCTAAGCTCCAGACCGCAATCAACACATTTGCTTCACTTGGTTTCATTTTGCTCTGATTCAATCCAAATTCATTCCAATGCTCTTACCAGTTATACATGCATCATAAACATAAAAATATCTTCCATTAAAGTGCAGTTTCATATAAAAAAGTGTAAAATAAATAAGAAACTAAGTATAACAAAAGAAATATCAAATTACCCCAAAGTTAAACGTTACTTATCCTCAAATAACACTACAATTTTAAAAATTAAATATGTTGATTTGAAGTAGTGAGTTTCTTTAGGAATTCCTACAATTTCACTCCAGAAATGTAGTAGTACAACCTAGAAGAAGTTCTAATGAATCAGGATAAAACTAGGGTATAAGAATATTTAGTATTAAACTTAAGCATTCTGATTTTCAATCTAGTTCAAAATTAATTGTAATTTGTTAAATTTAGGATTCTTAAAAAGTATAAAGATAGAATTTAAAAAATCTATTTGTAAAAGTTTTACTAATACTTTTTGAAATAAAAACAATTTTAGGATTGTTTCTAAGTCTTTTTTTTTAGAAGATTCAAGTGAAACCAATTTTTTATTAGGATTCTTGTCAAACTTCTCATCACTTTTTTTAAGGAACTTTTTAATTCTGATTTTTTATGAGGATTACTAAATCTGTATAGGCTTTAAATAGTTTTGAGTTCCATTATCCTCCTTCTAAAGTTAAAAATTTATCAATATCTTTTACTTGAAAAATGTATAATTAGTTTCAAAATAAATTGTAATATTCTCAATCCTTTTAAAAGTGTAAATATAAGAATCCTTAATTTTTCAAAAATAATTTTTTTTTCTACTATAAGTTGTAAAATCATTTTCCCATAATCTTCTACTGAATACCTTAACACTAGCATAATCTTTTTCACTAAAAATTTCAACCAAGTCTTCTTTTTCATTCCCAAAATTAAAATTACAGTACCCTGGAGATAACAACACATATCACAAATCATTTTGCACTAAAATCAAATTAATATGTAATCTACTGAGGACAAATAAAATTTAGTTCTATAATTATTTTTATCCCACCCAAACTTGATTTTTAACATGTATGGCAATAAGTACTGAGAAATATAAACAGGAAGAAAAATCACAGCTCAGAAATACATGCTACCACAAAAGACTATTAGAAACATTTACAAGTATTCCACGGGATATAACAATATGCAGTAGAAAGTAAATATAAACTATACATGCTAGAAGAAAAATTGAACTAGAAGAATGTTTAAAAACAATACAAATATCATCATAGAAATATAAAATAACCAGAAAGAAATTTGTCTACAAATATTTCAAATAAAAGCAATGAAAAATTATAATTGTTTAGGACAAATAAGAAGAAAATGCAACAAAATCCAGTAGCATAGTACAAAAAACTAAACATAAAGAAGATCATAAAAACTATCGCACTAAGTCACTGCATCATCATCTTCTTCTTCTTCATCCGCTGGTAACTCTTCATCTATGGGATTCCTGACCTACTCCCAAACCTGACATTATCAGGTGAATGTCAGAAAAATGGATTGCTTCATCTCCTCCAATCCATTTATTTTTCCTATACATTTCCACTTCTGCCTCATGGAACTTGGATCGTTGATTGAATTGATCTTGATATTGATGATCCAAGTGAGAGCAATGTTCACCCAACCGATACACCTCGCCTAGTAAAATCTCAAATTTTGTTCTCTACTTTTGTCATTTGATGATAAAATATGCCTCTCACAGTAGCAGACAGAGATTGGTGTGCATCACATGAATTGGATTCTCCTGTCTCTGATTTCTCCCCATATTAGCATTCTTTTTATATACTTAAATTTTTCTGCAGTGATTGGTTTCAAAGGTTGAATAATCTCCTCCCCACTAGTCACAACAACCCTAGCATGTTGGCATAGAGAAAAGATCAAGGAAGCATACCTAAGTCTAATGTTTCATTTCATTAAAATGCACCTCATAGCAGCATGAATAATACAACTCGCATCAACAAGTTGATTCTTCTGGATGTAATAACTTAATACAGCATGCTCCACACTAACCTCACTAAGCGAAGTAGAAGGAATCATTTTAGTGGAAATAAAGAGATGCCAAGCTTTAGATATACCAGTATGTAGAAGCTTGAAAATTGATATAATTTCCATCTTTGATCTTCCATTTCCCTCTTCCATTTATCAGAAAGTGAATAACTTCATCGAGATAAACATTAGTGGGAGTGAAATCAGCATTGAAGCAATAAGATTCATCTTTTAAAGATAGATGTGCATTAATAGAAGAAGTAGATATATCTACGTATATCCCTCTCACAAATATTAGATCATCCTTGCTTTCGGATAGGTTAGCGTAAAATTCCCTCACTCCTACCACCTCAATAAAAGTAATATAACAGAGTTTTTCCCAACCATTTCTTATGACAATACTTTCCACTTCTTGACCCGGATTGGTAAATTCTCTTTCAGGAATCAACTTCTTTAAGATCACGGAATCATTATATCTTTATGCAGCCTTAGCACTAACAAATTTGCTGTTATCAAAAGAAGCTTTAGTCTTGATTGCTTTGATTTTGTTGGCCATAACAAACAAAACTGATGACATCTAAGATGAAAAATGAGCTTGTGATAGTTAAGAATGAACTCAATATGCTATCGAAGGAGACAAATCAACTTCCCCACCTCAATCTCTTTCCACTTCTTCTCGGTTTCCCTGAATTCTTTCAAATCCCCAAACGAGAAAGAAAATGCAAGGCTTAAGCAACGAAATTTACCTTAGGAAGATGGATCTCACGCTTGGAACCCTAAAGATTGAGCTCGATTTGGGAAGAAGACCTCCTTAAAATCGCTTAGAAATCACCTATGTAGAGTCAAGGAAGAAGACGCACAAACAAAGACCAAATTTTGGCAGACTATTTAAATTCGAACGTGTGAACTGAGGGCTTACGCACCGCAATTCGTGCAGCAAGGCGCCAGGGGCCAACAACTTGGCATCGAGTTTTGGGCGTCGAAGCGACGATCCCATTTTTGGCATTTTGAAGCCATGAGTGTCGTAGGCCCAAATGCTCGCTCTGATTTTGGTTTTGATCATTTAATGAGTCTTTTAATTTTTCCTCAAGTCTGCAATCACTATTGTAACACATACATCAAACACTATAAAATAAATGAGGTTAATTCATTCTCTTGCTCATCTCATCTCTCTACCTTCCAATTTTTAACGAACTCTCTACACTGATCAAATAGGTGTTTTTCATTAATTTGATAGATTTAATCCCATGGATCAAAACATCCTGCTATATGGCCTAGGTGCCACCAACCTCAGGTATCACTTCATCCTCTAATTTATGCATCTCTGCCTGATTAAAGATAGTGTAATTCGTCCTCATGTTACTCATCAAATAGGTTCTTGACCCTACTCAATGAAAACAAAGTCGCACAAAGGAAGTAATAGAATTGAGATAAATCTGCCTAACATCCAAACTTCTCATGCCTCAGGTGATGCTCAACTCGACTTAAGTGGAATCGTAGTGGACTCGTCAATCCTACTACTACAAGAGATCATAAGAAAATCTGGTTATGAAAAAAAGTTAAAGAATCACCTCTCTCATGACACAGAAATCAACAAATCAATCCACTCTCACACATAACATCCACAATCAATATCAAACATATCACTCACAACTAATCAAACTCAACAAACAAACACTATCACTAAAAAGAACACGACACACTAACACAGAAAATCATGGGTTGCCTCCTACAAAGTGCTTGGTCTAACGTCTTCAGCCCGACGAATCCAAGTTTTAATATCACTTTAATTGCTTACTTCCTTGCTCTTTTGGATTCTCCTCGGTATTGCTAGTAAGCATCCTTTGAAGACGACTGCTAAGTGTAGAAGCTATCTATACCAACTAATTTTCTATTCCTAATTGTAGTCCCTTAGTTATGCAGCTGATTTCTCATCTGATAAACCTCTTCTAATGATAATTTCTTCTCCTTGAACTGTGGCTTAGGGTTAAATCCTAGTGTATAAGAAGGTTTAACATTAGAAGTTCCTTGATTATTCCAATTGTTCATAGAGTTAATTTGATTATTTCCGAATAATTGGTTTTTTTCTCCAAAATTATTGTTTCAGTTGTAATTAGGTTGATTCCTCCAACCTGGATTGCAATAATTGTAATAAGAATTATTTGGTGTGTTCTTTATTGCATGGATAGTTTCATAGGAATTGGGCTCAACTAATTGACTAAATGAATTTATTCAATAAATGGAGTCCTTGAGGTTGACTCATCCCATAATGATTCAATTTTCTCGCAATCGTTGCAACTTGTGAAGTTATTATCGTAAGTACATCATTTTCATGAATATTCGCTACTCTCTTAGGCTTCACTCTGTTAGATGATCATTGAAAGTTGTTGGTGGTCATCTCCTCAATGGAGAGTAAGCCTCTTCAAATGATTTTGACATGAGCGAGCCTCCAGCAGCAGCGTCAATGATCACTCTCAAAGATCCAACTAATCTATTATAGAATGTTCGAATAATAAGTCAATCAAGTAATGCATGATGTGGACACTTCCTAATAAGTTTCTAAAATCATTCCCATGTCTCATAAATTGATTTTTCGTCATGCTGACAAAATGAAGTGATATCATTCGGCAACTAAGCAGGTTTAGATGGTGGAAAATACTTAACCAGAAATTTCTAGGCTAAATCTCCCCATATCTTGATTGCACCATTGCTAATGAATTGAGCCACATCTTAGATTTATCCACCAGAAAAAAAGTAACAAATCTAAGTCTGACTGTATCATTAGAAACACCATTATATCTGAATGTAGCATAAATTTCTAAGAAACTTGCTAAGTGTAAGTTCGGGTCTTCAGATGGAAATCCACTGAATTGATTATTCTATACATCTGAATTATTGCAAACTTAAGCTAAAAAGTATTGGCCGCTACCGCAAAGGTCTTTACACTTAAATGAATTTCATCCACCGTAGAGTTTGTATAATCCCTCACAAGTCTATTAGCATTATGATCAATGCCTAGATCCTCATTAATTGGAAAATCTATCATTTCTAAAACAAATTTTTAGAATCTTCTCTATTTTTTAATCCTCCTAACAATTTACTCTACCTCTAAATCATAGAGCTCAATCTCTACAACTCTTGAATTATGCATTCAATTCTAAAGGTTTAACTAATATGATAAATATTAGGCACTCAAAAATAAATTTTTTTATTTTTTTATTTTCTTTTTTCAAAAAAAAATACTATATAAGTGCATGTATCGCTTTCGTAATATATGACTCTACTTGAATCCGGAATGACAATCCCATTGGGAAGGTGGCAGAGGCTTCATAGTAATAACAACCTAAGGGTGAATTCTAGTTTATTATTTTCAGGTCTAGTTTGGAAGATCACTAAATAAGATTTTTATAATAACTGCTCATAAGTATATTTCTACTCTTAAATTAAACTTGCCTAAATCAGTTAAATAAGTGAAATTCAAGATTGATAAAAGTACTCCTCTCTTGTGATTTCCTAGGTAGATTGTATGTGTAAATATTAAGAATTGTAATGTGGTAGTGACAACAAGAGCACAAGACTCAATTACCCTCTTTCGAGTGCATAAATGAGTATGATTCAAATTTAAGTAATTGTTTATGTTTGTCACCTGTAAAACTCCTAATTCAAACTATATCGATACGCATCTCCCTAAGTTGCATTGCCTCATGACTTATCTTTCATAGTCATTCGCACAATGTGAATATTTTATATTGTTTCGCCACCACTCTTTCAAGTCCTAATGGGTCACAAAGAATTTTAACAAATTATATGACGAGTACAACATGTAAATTAAGTATAAATATATACTCATCACATAAAAATAAAGAGCATTCACAATTCTACAACATTCGTCTATTACAAGAAAAAAGTACAAAAAATCTACTCACTACACATGATAAACACTAAAGAAAACTTCATTCAAATCAAGCAAATTAACCAAATGTGTTTACAACAATAATCAAATAAGATTACACGCGATACTTAGCTTTTGCCCTCTGAAAAAAGAAGCAAATTCCACCAGATGATGTTTTCCACAGTGCTACACCAGACACTGTCGTAAACCGCTTTTAGTTTCTCTCAAATTCCCCTCTAATCTCTTTAGAATAAGAGTTTGTACTCCTACTTACTGTCCTTGGAGAATTCCAGTACTTGAAACTTCTTCTCTACTCCAAAGATTGCTGAAAAAACTCCCTTTTAAACTGTCAGCACTCGTAAAATAATTCCATGAGTAATGCAAAAAGTAATTGTCTGAACTGCAATACATAAGCGAATAGTCTGTGACGCCTAAGCGTCGTTGTCTCCGCCTGCTCGAAAAGCTTGGGCGCCTAGGCACTCAGAACCTAACGCCAAAATGTTCAACTGCAGCACCTTGGCGCCCAAATGTGGGCGCCTAGGCGCCAGACCACAATCAACACCTTTGCTTCATTTGGTTCCATTTCGCTCTGATTCAGTCCAAATTCGTTCCAATACTCTTACTTGTTATTCCTGCATCATAAACATAATAATATCTTTCATTATAGTGTGGTTTCATTAAAAAAATGTGTAAGATAAAGAAGAAATTAAGTATATCCAAAGACATCAATTTTCTGTGAAAGGAAACTTTGGCACGAGAAAAGAGATGATGTTAGTGATAAATTGAGAAAACTCAACTTAGCAAGGTCGAAATTTGAGTTTAAATTTTGATTTTGACTTATTTTGCTTTTATTTGATTTTCTTTTTTTTTCTTTTCCTTTTTTTCTTTAAGTTTCAAATTGTATCATTTTCTTTATTTTTTTTATTTCAGTTTCCTTTATTTTTTTATTTCATTTTGATTTGATGTGCTTTTTTTATTTAATTTGATTTAAACTGTCATTTCTCTTTTTTTTTGTTACATTAATTTTATTTTGGATATGAACTCAGTTTTAGACAAGAGTGGCATCGGTGTTTCTAAAAATGAGGTCTAGTTTTTTAAACACACGATGCATAATACTTCTTTAGATATCGTTCATTGGCCATGAGCATGTATAAAAATATCTTATCCTTTAAGGTATTTTTTAAGTACACATAAATATGTGTTATTTTGAAGGATATCTCAGCTGAAGAGGTTGGAACTCTGTAGCTTCACTGTAGTATATGTTATTTCTTTAGCACTAATTTTGTATAAATTTTTCATGTTGTCTCGAAAGAATACTTTGACGTCCTTAAATTGAAGTTGGAGTTGAATTTTCTAGGGCATTAAAAATATGACTTCAAGTTTGAATTTTCATTAATTGCTAATAACATGACTCTGCCTTTAATTCCCCTATTTATAGGCCTAACCAGATTTCAAAACTTTTAACCATATGATTAAAATATTTTTTTATTTCTCACAGATATTTCTGCAATAGTTAATAGCCAGCAAAAAAAACTAAGATCACTTAATTTCTTCTTGAATATAATATCAAAAGAATTTTCTTAAGAAAGCTTCCAAGTTTTATTAATTAAGAAAGAACTCTGACACCAATTTTTCATTTTATACTCACCTCAAACTTCTTCTAAGTGAGTCTTTTACATAATTTATTTTTTTACCTTTCATTTGCTCCCACTTTTTTAGTGAGAATTATTATATCTGACAGAACAGATTTCTTTTAAGGATTTTGAATGTCTAAAATAAGACACTAATTTTTGATTTTATGCTCACCTCAAACTTCTTCTCATATAACTTTTCACATATATTATGCTCATTTGTTTAGCTCTTCACATAATTTATTTTCACATTTTTTTCTTTGCTCATTTGTTTTAGAATTACTATATTTAGTGGAGCACGTTTAAGAATTTTGAACGCCTAAATTCGCCTAATTAATAATTCTTAAATATTTCTTAAATTGAATTCTGAGTATTATAGTTCATTCAAAATTTATGACTCAATCATTTTGTAGAACATTAAAAAGCATGGAATATCCATTCTGAAATTTATTTAGGACCTGGTCAGAGTTCTTTAAAGTGAAGGATTTAGCTATTAGGGCATTAATTTCATTCTTTCCTCGAGTCATAATTTTATTTAAATATAATAATTTTTATCATGAGTCCCTTCTTTCTTAAGTGTCCTTCTAATGAGCTTTGAATGCCCGAGTTCGTTTTTTTTTTTAAATTCTTTCTTCATTTGACATGATATTATCTGTAGAATCTGGGTGACAGAACATCTCTTTTTTTAGCGAGCTTTTTGAACACAATGAATTCTGGGCGACAGCAAGCTCCTTTTTCTTTTTCTCATTCTTATCATTATGGGAGGGTTGACCAACTGATAATGATCCCGCATGACGTTGCTTTTCACTAACAGTAGAGATCAAAAGACAAAACCTACCATCCCTTAATAGGGAAGAGGTTCCGCAAAGCCTAACTTGTTAGTGATAGTCTCCTTTCAGGACACGATGGTCTCCACAATTTTATTCTCTTTTTCAACTATCAAATTCTCTAACTCATTCTCGTCCCCGGCATTGACCTCGGATGCAATTCATGGAGGAGATTTCAATTTCTTGTTGAGTGGCATCAGGATGATCTTTAGTTTCTTTTTTTTGTCTCCCCGATGTTTTAATATTTTTATTTTATATATCCCTTTTTTCTGCATTTAATACCCATATCTTTTGAAAACACTTTCTCCTTGGCAGAACACAGTAAAAAGCCATGAGAGAGATATCCATTGACTTTATTGTACGTTTGATGACAACAGACTCTTCTTATTTCAAGATCTTGTCTAGTGACAAGTTTTTGGGTTGTTATTAGATCAAACCCAGCTCACGATTCTGCGACATTTGTGGTGTCCAACCTCATTACTGTGAAGGGTATCATTTCCAAAGGTTATTTTAATTTTTTTAAAGCCATTCAGAAACTTGATTGTTGATTTTTTGTAACATGGCACTTTTACTTGTATGTAGCTTCAATCCGTTCACAATCAGGCAGGTCGACTTAGAAGAAATTTCTTTTGAAATTTGCAAATATCAGAGTGTCTGTCAAATTCAGTTTAATGCTCCATGTCGATCGTGAAAATTTTTGAAAAGACAAAGTATTTTGCGACTAATCTATTAAATTGGGTGTTTCTATTAAACTTATCCTTATGAGTTTTGCTATGGTTTTGTTTTGAATTTGAAGTTTTTTTTTTTAGTTTTTGTTTTGTTTTAGATTTGGAGTTTTGTTCTTTTTTTTTTGTATTGAATGTTGTTTTGTTTTGATTTTGGGATTTTGTTTTAAATTCGAATTTTAAGCTTTGTTCTTTTTTTGGGTGGGGGAGGGGGGGTGTTGAAGTTTCATATTGTCGAGAAAAGCTTCAGGAGTAAAGTTTACCCTAACTTGTTAATCAACAAGTCAGACTCCGAAGAGTATCAAAACAAATGTGAAATAAAGGACCCAGTCCAAGAATTGGAAGGGACATTTCACAACAAACTCACTTCGACCTCATTTGTTTATCGCTCCTAACCGACCACACCTATCGAAGGTCCAACCCACTTTAGATTTTTAAGACTCCAGAACCTCCCTGTTTAAGGATGATTAAACGGGAGGTTCCAAAATCAAGGGAGTAGCTGATTATACCTACTTAAGAAAGAAATGAGCAAGGTACATCAACGAAAGAACAGTATTATAGCCCAAGAGAGACATGGACACACTATCAATATATGAAGACAAAACCACCTAATCAAAGATGAAGAGATAAATTAATCTCCCCAACGGAGTCACTAGAATTTGTTGGTCATCTTTTGAAATTTATCGGTTGCTTTAAATATAATTTAATTTAATATATACATAATTGTGATTTTGAAATATAGTATTTTGATATTAAAAAAATGAGACCAACTAGATCTGATATATCTAATTGTTAGTAGGCTTAACTTTTTAAACTAATCAATTTATGACTCTATTTTGGACTGCAGAATTTATGACTTGACAATTCTCCTATCTAATATAAAGATTAAATAGGGTTTAGAATATTTGGGTTACTAATTTTTCGATAGAGACAATCTCTTATAGTTAATTACATCTTAGGCAACCAAAATCACCTAAGAAATTCTCGATTAAGATCAAGAGTTTCGTCTTCAAGAATTCAACGTTTAGTATTCACGATTGTTTATATGAAATTCAAGTAAGAATGACTCAATGTGGAACGGTTATTTTGGGAATCCAAAGGAACGTAAAATAAGGGATGCTACAGATTTTGAGGCAAACAACAATGACCTCTCAGGTTATCCTAAAGTTTGTCTTTATATCTTGGCAGTGATATTTTAATGTTTCGATCCTATAATTTATTTAAAATTTAGGACTTACATTCGCACAATATTCGATCGTGCAAATAGCCTAGAAAAATAGGAGGGTTTACGTCCTACCGAACGACAACCTCGAAATCCTAAAAGAGCTTAGGACTCATATTCGCACGATATACGATCATACGAAAGCCTGAAAGACAATGTGAGGAATTAAGTTGTGTTAAACAAACAACTTTGAAGCCCTATAACGTTTATGTTATTTAAAGCTACAGAAAGTCCAATTGGGGATCATCCTTTGCTTCGTGTTTTATGTTGCTCGTTGCCTGAAGTTGTCTTTTGTCCGCTTGCACCCTTGGTCTGCTCCCCATAAAGCTTGCTCCGAACTCCTTGTGGTGATGATTTTGGGTTTTAAGAAACAGTGTTAAATTGGCAAATATTTACTACTATTAAGTCGCCGAGTTTTGTTGCAGGGTCCCTCCTAAACAGGTGTCCTACAGTTCTCTACCTTAGGAGCCTTTGCAAGCATAGTATATTATGTATAAATGAAACATGCAATAAAGCAAGGTAAAAGAAAATTGTAGGAAAAAAAGTAGTGGCACGTACCTGCTATCTCCAATACTGCTGCAAAAGGGTTAGTACCATAAATGTAGTATAATAATGTGTAAGAAAATTAAATAAATCATGAGGAGATACGAACACGTATATGTACAAGGAAGTTAGTTGTCAGTATATGAAAGATCGGAGCTGACAATAAAAATTCAATAAGGGTAGGCTCGGACACATAATTCTCGAGGGACATTCATAAGTAATCATAAGCAATCTGTGTATTTTGTACCATCCAACCTCGGGTAGAAGCTACCAAAAAAACAATCGAAAGAGGGAAACTCCTGACTAGATCAAAGTAATTAACAAGTGGACTTGTACAGGACAACATCCAAAATTCCTAATTCTATCGGGCATATAAAGTTAAATTTTTACTTAGCAATCAAAAGTAGTAGTGCCACGAGAAAATTTTTTTTTTTTTTATGTTATATATGTGTTTTGCAAAACAACTAATCCACAAGTTAATCACATTGTTGAGCTAGAGCTACTGGCAACCTAGGAAAACAATGACAACTTATCACAAGTGTTGGTGAATAGTAACATCGATTCGACACCCTTTCGAAGTCCACAGGTCAGGAGATGCTATTCTATTATCCCAATTTTTTTAGTAAAATAAATGTTTTGCATTATTGCCTTTTAACCCTAAACCGTTCAATTTTTAGCCCCGCTCAATTATCCATATATCGTCACAATATGAAAATTCCCCCTAAATCTGAACACCCCCATAAGTGATGTTAAGATAAAGTTATGAAGAGATTAAAAGGTTTTGCATATATACTACTCAATTCCTATGTGTTTACATAACTTGCACCTAAACTTCAGCTTATACATGTATGAGAACTCTCATAAGCATCAAAAGATATATACTTCACATTTCAGTCTAATCATATTTTGGTTGGAATGTGAAAGACTTAATTGGTATAAATATAGAAAATAAAGTTTAGGTGTTATGATTGTAAATACATACATAGGAATTAAATGATATGTACGTACGGCGTAAAGCTACAGAGATGAACGCTGCATACACTTCAAACAAACAGGCACAAACAGCATTTGAACCTTTTCCAAAACAGTAAAATGTTCAGCCCAAAAGTCAGCACTTAAATCCTCCAAAACAACGCTTATTCAAGCCCGAAAATAGCATTCACATCCTTTTCCAAAATAGTAAATGTTCAGCCCAAAAAAACTTATTCAGATCCTGAAGTAAATGATCATTTAAAACCTCATAATATTTGCATTTGAATGCTTGAAATACAAAACCAGCAAAGAAACATTTAAATCCTGAAGTAAATGATCGTTTGAAACATCATAATCTTTGCATTTAAATGCTCGAAACACAAAACCAACAAAGAAGCATTCAAATCCTGAAGCAAGCGACCATTTGAAGCATCACAATGATTGCATTTGGATGTTGAAAATACAAAACAGGCGAGGAGACATTTGATTCCTGAAGCAAACGACCATTTTGAGCATCATAATGATTGTATTTGGATGCACAAAATAAAAAACCAGCATAGAGACATTTAATCTTGAAGTGAACGATCATTTGGAGCATCCTAATGACTGCATTTGGATGCCCAAAAAACAAAACCAGGAAAGAGATTTAATCTTGAAGTGAATGATCATTTGGAGCATAAGTGTGAGTTATAACACATGTGAATGAATCACGATTAAGAAAAGTTGTACTTATAAGATTGGAAAGTAAGGATCGTGCATGTGAACAAATAAGAATGAGGAAATTTGTATGTGTGCAATTGAGACTCAAGCGTCACATGTGCAAATATTTATGAATTAAAGAACCCGTATACTCAGATTTTTTTTGTGTCACGCATGTAAATTCCAAAAGAATTGACTCCTATGTATGCAAACCTCAAAAACAATCTAGTGTAACATAAGTAAGCACACAAGAATCGTTGGTACAAACCCGATCATCTCATATCACATCAAAAAGACACGAATCTGACCCCTCTCAACTTAGTGAGAACATAAAGAAAAATAGTGCTTAAAATTTTCTCAAAATAGCACTCAAACCCTTCCCAAAACAGTAAATATATCAAGCCAAAACATCATTTGAATCCCCTTCCAAAACGACGAAAGTACAATTCAAAAAACAGCATTTGACTCCCTTCCAAAACAGCAAAAGTAGAGGACAAAATAGCATTTGTATCGCTTTCAAAACAGCAAAAGTATAGGATAAAATAGCACTTGTATCTTTTCCAAAAAAAAAAAAAAAACAGCAAAAGTATAGGACAAAACAACACTTGTTTCTTTCTTAAAACAGTGAAAGTATAGGAGAAAACATCACTTTATCTTTTCAAAAACAGCGAAAGCATAGGACAAAACAGCACTAGTATCTTTTCCACAACAGCGAAAGTATAGGACAAAATAGTACTTACATCTTTTCTATAAAAACGAAAGTACAGGAGAAAGAAGCACTTAAATCTATTCCAAAAAGCAACAAAAATAACAAGCTAGAATTACACCCAATCCCTTCTTCAAAATAACAACAAAATGGAGCAACTGGCCAAGAAGAATCAAATGAGGATTTGCATGCATACTACTTTATTCTGATGTATTTACATATCTAACACTCATAAATTTTTTTCTATACATCTGACTCCTTATGCATAAAAAGATATATTTTACTTGTAGGAGTCAAGAGAATGTTACATTATATGTGATATGAAAAATTTGAGTGGTACAAATGTAATGAAAAATAAACTTTGGGTGTTAGATATGTAGATACATAAGAACTTTGTGGCATGCATGCACCTCGTCCTTCTAATAAAATGTCAAAAATTAAGAGTAGGCATAAAGGGACAAATAATCTGCCATACTTTTAATTTAGTAGTTATATAAGTGAATATACCAGCATTTCATGAATCTAGCATGTTTATTTCATATACCAAGCATTTCATATGTAGATACATTGAATGGTATATATAAAATTCATTAGGAAAAAAATAAACTGATATCGTATGTGTAAACGCATAAGCATAGTTGGTCTATGGTTTTGTGCACTATATATGTACATTTTCACAAATCCTAATGCTCCCTATCATATCCCAAAAATACAATCTAACATTTAGCTCACCTACTCTTAATGAATGCAAAAATAACTCAACAAATCAGGATAGGTTGTAATCCATTTCATCCATCAACAAATCACAAGTAGTAACTAAGCCACAAAAATGATTCACTAATCGAGAAGCCCTAAAGCCAATTGGATTTCCTAGATTGTACAACTGAAACTTCCCAAACTTGGCTAATAAAACATAAAAAATCTTATAATTTTTTTTTTTAAATCAAAGCACTGAAACTTTCCAACTTTTACAAATAAAACATAGAAGCCCTCAAATTTTTCAGAAGCAAAACGCCAACCGAAACTTTCCAACCTTTACAAATAAAACATAAAAACTCTCAGATTTTTTTCAAAAACAAAGCACCGAAACTTTCAGATTTTTACAAATCCAAAGGCATGAGACATTCAAATTTTCTCAAACAAAAAATGAGTAAGCCTCGAGTCTCTTCGTTCCCCCTACATGCTTCCAAAATAGTAAATGTATGCAGAGCTATAACAACATTTGAATCCCAAGACCGCAAGAGGCAAACAAATAGCAAAACTCTAACAGCCTGAATTGAAAGAGGGCTTACATCCCTTGAATTCAAGCACTTAATAATCATAGCATAGTGCTGTAATTAAAATGATGCATGAGTGAATCATAGTTAAGTAAATAAAGCATGAAGCCTAGTCCGAACTTGTCCAGTTAATGAGCGTTCCATTTTCTCCGTCTCAAACCAACATTATGCATATGGGCAACACCAAGCTCAAAGTAAGGTAGCAAAAGAAGAATAAGAGGCGAAGGAGAGAAAAAAAAAAAGGAGAAGAGTCACCTTGCTTGCTGCTCTACCCGGATGCAACAGGCCTAAAAAAACTTCAAACAGTGGAGATCCAACAGAATTTCAAAACCCCAAATCCTCTCCTTCAAAGGAATTTTATCGCCAAGAGGGGGAAGAGAGTTACCTCGACTTACCAGAGGTGAGGCGACCAAAGAAAGTGACGGGGTGGTGGCGGAGAGAGTGAGAGAGTGGCGAACAGAGGAAGTGGGTAGCACGGAGAGCAATAGGAACCCTCGCGCCAAATAGCCGATCGGGGACTCTTTAGGTTATTTAGGAATTATTAAAAATAATTCAGAAATAATCTAAAAATAATTCAAGAATAATCTACACCGTACGTAAAAGTACGTCAGGTGTCCGGACAGAAAATGAGCGCTCGGTTGACGAGAAAGGGAATGGAGCTTGAGATGGTTTTAGAGTCTTTTTTTTATAATTTAATCTGATTTTTTTTTATTTGCAACCTAAAATCCTCAATTTATATATTATTGGCGTTGCATGAAATTATAGCAAAATGAGTATCTTTTTTAGATAAAATCAAAGTTTTCGATACACTTAAGAGGTATGTTTCGTCATCCGTGATTGTTTGGACAAGTTCGTCGACAATCGGGTCAACTAAGTTGGATTCGTGCGCATCACGATAAATGAAGTATTTTGGTCTGATGGATATCGCCTAGCAAGTGAAGTGTTGAACGGTCCTCGCCTAAGCAATAACCAAAGTCAAGCATAACGTTTTCAACATTAAATCACCCGACATACGTCATGTGATTTTCTTATGGCTTTTCCAATTCCTATGAGTACTCAACTTTGAGCTTCAATATATTTGTTTTAATTGACTCAACCAAATAAACCACCCAACAAGACTACAAGGAGTCAAGAAATTGTTTGAATTTCTAAATAGTTTGGGGTCCTAGTACTAGCTCTCTAGAAAAGTCAAATAGGGAAATCCTAAGGCTAAATCCCAAGTTCTATGGAGAGGTAATGAATACCTCATAAAAATGAGCTCAACATATTTTACTTAAATTGTCTCTTAAAAAAAAATTTAACAATTCTATTTTTTAGCGAAAGATTATACACTTGCCCTGTAGAAAAAGAGTAAGGCATAATCTTAAAAAATAAGGATTGGATAAAATATTATTATGCTCTTATTATTTTTGTAGCTACTTTCTAAAAGACAAGAGAAACATATAACTAAATATCTATAACCAATAATGCATGGGATGTGTCCAAAGTATTGGGTTAGCCAGTTTGCCCTGAAGACGTTTAGAAGATAAAATTTCTCAAGAGATGAACTCATCAAAGAAAACAACTCTCTTGGAGGATGAACTCTCCCAAAAGATGAACTCATTTAGGAGAACAAGTCTCCTAGGGGATGAACTCTCTTAAAAGATAAACTCGTTCTGAAGATGAACTCATCTAGGAAACAATACAAGAATATCTATAAAAAATGATGAGGAAATTGCTGGTCAAATGCGTATAGTGTTTGAAAGACCCTTGGAGATGAGAGAATCTATAAGATTGTTGCCGCTTTGTCGTCACCACAAGTTTAGGGAAAGAAGATGGAGAGGCCCGCTCCTATCACCAATATCTGTATAGTGTTTGAAAGACCAACTGCCAAGGAGGCGTGTACTGTCGCTGAGTTGCTCAAGTGAGTGTGATGCACAGTCTCACCATAGATGAAGAAAAAAATATTGAAGGATATCAGATCTGTCTGTCAGTTCCAAAAAGCAGTTGAAGTGCCTCCAGCCTGTGTTCTAGTCAGATTCCAGTTTGGGAGCCGTGTTGATAGTATTGCCACTGTTACAAATTCTACCATTGTTACTCCGAAGTTCGTAGGACGTCGACCGATCAAGTCATGACTTGGTCCGAGTATACCACCTACCACCGTTCATGAAAACTTCCCGAAGAAGAATAAAAAGGGAAGAGACTAATTACTAGTGTACTTGGTCTGCCCCGCAGGGATCATACTTCTCTCTGACATATCGATGCCTCCTGCAAGACACTCCATCATAAAGCATCAAAGTCAATGAAGAGAGTGTGGGTACCCAAAGGTGTTGCACCAGTACATTCTGATGAGCCTGTGGGGTAGTTTTGTGGAATGAATCATAGGTCTGATGAGCAAGAGGTTGTTACCACCATCGTTAAGTCTATCGTACAAAAAGATTATGATCCCGAGAGACCTCCAGATCTCAAGATTCAAGAGAAAGCAATCGAAGAAAAGGTAGAGAAGCTCAGAGCCAAGATTGCAGAATTGGCTAAAGAGTGAGGAGTAGGTGTTGATGATGATGATGATTTTGATTTTACATATTATCTCGATGAGGAGTTTATGGAGATTAATGTACTTGAAACCAGGGCCGCTACATCTGCGTGCGATGCTCCACTTTTTGGTGAGGAGATTACCGTGGATGACATGCGAAGGGCCATTCAACTAAGAGATGAACAGATCATACGAATGGAGAAAAGATGGAAGAGATGGTCTCTACTATTACTGTCATGGCTATAGTGCACAGACAATCTCAGTCATAGCAATTAGCTTCACCGGAGTTCAATCAACTCAAAGTTGTGCATATTACAGACGATAGAAGGGAGGTCATTTTTGTCAGTGGAGATGAACTGCAGAAGAAGGATTCAGTCTAGAGTTTGGTACCAGAGAAAGACATTAATCAGATGGTCGAATAACAAGTGAAGGAAGCCTTAGCCCAATCTAAAGAAGATAGTTTTCTCCAGAATTGCCACGCCAAATAAAGCAAAAGAGCTGGAAGAGACATGAGATGAAGAACATCCAATTCTAGTTCAGTAGCCTCTCACCACTCCCTTGCGGCAAGAATGTGAATGTTTCTCCATAGATCGCACCCGAGGTTGAGGCCGGGGGATGAGGTCGAGGAAGAAATGATAGGATCATTGAACGAAAGAGTCCATTGATTACCATTGATCAAGAACACAATTCCAAGGAAAAAGAAATAAATAAAGAAGAAATGATGATAAAATCGAGAAAGCCACAGTTCAAGATTTCTATAGAAGATGGGAAGAATGAATAACATAAATCAATGTACGATATGATTAAAAACTATGTACATGTTGTGAATCTGACCGCAATCCATTCTAATAAGGTAGAGGGCCTGGTGGTCAAAGAAGTGCATGGTGTTAATGTCAAATTAATCAAGTTCTACCTGGGTTCTTCTTCTTCCAACCCTGAAAAAAGATGTAAAACTAAATGATGTTGATTCATCCGATTTAATGGAACTGCCTTTTGAGTGGTATTTTCCTTGTGTTCAGAAAATAATTCAACGTGGGGTCGTGCCTAAGCAGTGGTCAAAAGACCAATCACACCTTTTCAAGAAATTATGGAGTAATACCAGTCGACCTTTCAATTCAAAGCAGGGACTTGGGTTTGACATGGTAGGTCATTGAATGATATGAAGTTTTGCTTGATTATTACTAAGGAGCCTGACAAAGATTGATTGGAAGCTTCAGAGACTTCAAAGGTTCTTCAGTTGATTATGCTCCTCCAGAGTTTGAAGAAGAGGTTAAGTGAACATTTGATGAGCTAAGCGAAGTTAACTTGGGGACTAGTGAAGAGCCTAGACCAACCTTTATTAGCTCCTTTCTTAGTGAAGAAGACTTGCGAATATGATCAAACTGTTAATGGACTTCAAAGATTATTTCTCCTAGAGTTTTGAAAAGATGCTTGGATTAGCTTTGGAGGTGGTAGTTCATAAGTTGGGATTGGATCAAGCCGCTATTCTAGTCAGACAAGCTCCAAGAAGAATGTTTCTAGAGATTGAGCAACAAGTCATAGCAGTAGTCAAAAAATTAATAGACACTAAGTTCATCCGTGAAGAGCAGTACCCAACCTAATTAACAGAATTTCATAATCCACTAGGTTCAGTCTAAAGATTTAGGTCTTAATGGAATTTCATAATCCACCTAATTAAATAATTAGGTGAGCTATGAAGGTTGGCCCCTTGTTGTCAATTTTTGCCCCTAAGTGGTTGATGTCATGACCACTTTAGGTGGAGTTCAATTGTATGGCAATGTGGTCAATTGAAAAAAGTTGGGCTAGGCCTAATTGGATTTGACACTCATGGTGCCACCTTGTCTTGGGGTCAAAAGGGTATGTTAGGGTTTATGTTATCCTTTTAGAGTTTACTAGAGTTCGGAGAGGCCTTAGGTAAGGCTAGGGATCAATTTGGGTAGACCCCTTTCCCATGATGAATTTAGGTGTGGTGGTGGTCCATAGGGTTCATAAAGAGTTTTCTAGGTTTTTGAGACCTATAACATGTTTTACCCATGGGTTGGTGGGGATTTGGGTCTATTATAAGGCGAAACCCTAATCCAACTCAACAAGGGGTTGAGGGGCTTGTTCTGATGAGATCCAAGGGATCACAATCTTAGTATGGGAGGTTATGTGGAAGTGAGAAGGGTAGACCTCACCAAAGTGAGGTCAACAGGTGTGCATGCACCCGTGCATGTGTGGTTGCTCCTCAAAATGTTTATCACTTCCCTCCTGCTACTAACATTACTGGAGTAAAGTTGCTTAATCTCTACCATTATCTACGAACCACAGATGTTTGGTCGGCGCCAATCATGACAATGAAAACCTGATCAAAACTTTATAAAGTACAATAGACAACTTAAAATGCTTCTATGTAAATTTTTGAAATATTTTTTTTCTTAAGATGGCACAAATAACATGGCCGAGAATAGGAGTAACTGAAGCATCGTGAATAAATTTTTATAATTTGGCATAAATCTCGAGGCATTTTTACTAATCAATATTCCAGATCAAACTTAAAATCATCTGGGGCCCTAGCTATAACAAGTATAAAGTCAAACCAATTGACTAAATAGGTTGAATCTTATGATACTAAAATTGGTTTAATTCAAATCCAATCAAGTTAAAATTAAGCCATTAAAGCATTTTTGAGGCTTCAGATCATTAATTTAATGATCAAATGAATTCCTAATTTGACATACTTATAGTCAAATTGAGCATTTTGCCAAGAGGAATCTAACATGCCTAAGATAACTTAATTCGTAGGGCATTAATGCCATAAAAACATTAGAAAACCTTCTATGATCAATGGGGATCAATATGGACAGTCTGATCGGGTGATTACGAGACTTATTTGCTAAAAGACCGTCTTTTCCTAAGAGATTCAAATACTAGTGATGTTCTGGACTGAAGACCCAACAATATTATTTAACCTCTGCAGCCATGGAATATTGTCCACCACTACTCGCCGACCACCATCGATCTCTATCGATTGCATCTGCTTGCCACCATCCTTAAATTTTATGGTGTAGTGATGTATCCTGGATATAGCGACGTAGCCCATATATGATATGATAATGTATGCAGAATACAATCTAGCAAATAACATCCTATTGAAGATCCATATATAACTCCCAACGATAACTACTGACGACATTCATATTCAAAATACAATGACTTTTTTAAACTCCTGAAGTTTTCGACAAATTGTATACAGAAAAACATTACACTTGTGGTGAAGTTGTGGCTCTACTTTCTCAGTTGTGTGCATTTTTTGTAATTACACACTTATAGTAAAATATTCTGAATAAGTTAAGCTTGCGAGTTTTTCCTTTTTCAAGTTTCTGAATAAAATAGCTAGGTGTCTCCTGCTATTTTCAAATTATCTCTGTGTGTGTTTGATCATCGTACAATGCTAAGAAGTAAAATTAACACTCTACCACCATGAATCTTCCAGCATGCAACAAATATAATTAAGGAAATTATATGTTTTATACTAAAAAATCAAAATAAATAAATTCTTTAAGTTTCCCATGTTATTTCATGCAAATTAAAATCAAGATGACTTTCATGAATAAATTTGAAAGTTTTTCCATTAGTTAGTTGAATATTCATGAATAGATTTGTATGCATACAACACAATTCTTATTTATTTACATAACTCACAACTAAATTTAAATATTTATACTTCTAACATCTTGGTTTAATAAATCAATGCCTAAAAAGATATATTTCACTTTTAAACATAATGATGATGATATTTGTGGTGTAATGTTAAAATTTTGGTGGTATGTATGTTAATATAAATGTCAGTTTTAGATATGTAAATATATAAGAATTGTCTGGTATACATATAAATGCCCCTAAATTTTAACTTCTCAAATGGTTTTATTTGCACTCTTATATTTAGGAGAGAACTAATGAATACAAACTAACATTTTAAGCTCTTTATATTCTTAATGGCCCCTCGGAATGGTTGCATTTATTTATTTATTTATTTTAGCTATATTCTCAACATGTTTCAACATAGTTTAGGTTTGCCCCTCAATCTTACAAGAAATAATTATTAGGTCTAGCTGTGCCAGATGTCTGCACATCCGGACAACAACTGATAGACCGCCACATCACCCACAAATAAAATGTATGATGATGTGACAGCCCAACAAAGACAATCAAGACGTACGACTAGGGCTGTCAAAAAAGCTCATTGTTCGCGAACAGTTCATGTTCGGTTCGTCAATGAGTTTGTGTTTGATTCGTTCGACAAGTAAGCGAGACGAACGTGAACAATTTTTTTCGTCGGTTAGTTAAACGAACAAAACACGAACAGTGATACATTCGTTCGTGTTTNTGTAGATAGGGCTGTCAAAAAAGCTCATTGTTCGCGAACAGTTCATGTTCGGTTCGTCAATGAGTTTGTGTTCGATTCGTTCGATAAGCAAACGAGACGAATGTGAACAATTTTTTTGGTTCGGTTACTTAAATNATATAAAATAATATAAAATAATTATATATATATAATTTATGATATTTTAAAAGTTAAATTTTATAAGTTATAATATTTAATAAATTAATAATAATAATATATTAATATACTATGTTACAAATATACTAATATAGTTATTATATATTTATATAATATGTTATATAATTAATATAATATATTTTTTTTATATATTAATTTAGGGATGTAGAACTGGCTCGTCGTTCGTGAACAACTCTTGTTCGGCTCGTTCATTAAGAAACGAACACAAACAATGACTTTACAAACAATTTTGAACACGAACTTATTTCAAACAAACCAAATTTCAAACGAACCGAACACGAACTCAAGCTCTGTTCGTTCGTGTTCGGTTCGTTTACACCCCTACGTACGACGTCTGGACCTAATATCTCTCCAATTTTACACACATAAAAGAAATTTAATCAATAACATACCATAAACATAAACATGTAAAATGCACAAACTTTATTCCTACAAGTAACATTGCCACAGAAATACATTCAAACTTGCAAAAGAATGCTGTACTGTTTGAAAAATAGCACGCAGAATCACAACTCCAGTAACGCGGAACGTAGAGAGTAAAGATCAAAGCTATTCTCATAAGCAATTACTGTAATTACAAAGAAGATTTATGTATTTTGCTTATGAAAGAAGTAACTTTTACAATATGAAAGAAGTAATTCAGCAAATAGCACTGAATTGAACAACGCACAAATAACAAACGGCACAAATAACCAGTCAATCATTTATTCCAAATTAACCTTTTGATTCAACCCCAATCTAAACAATTTCCTGAGGACAACAGCAGCCTACAGCACCGGAACACTTTGTTCGTTCCAAAAGAAATTTTCAGGATCCACCAAACTCTTAACCTTCGCCAACCTCCTAAAATTTCCCTTGAAATATTTCGTCCCCCATTCTCTAGCAGCCGAGTAAGCCGTCCCGTTCACATACACATTTCTCCCCAAATCAATATCCTTATAGTTATAATAAGCTGCCCTCGGATTACTCGACACATATGGCGTCATGAATTGATATAACTTCCTCATCCATTCCAAATGCCTCTCCGTCACAGCTTCCTCCGTCTCAAACCACCTCATAAAATACTGAATGTTATAGATATTCCCGTTTCTATGAGGAAAAGCAACAGCATCCTCCTTTATCTCACTCATTCTCCCACCCATTGGGTCAAGTATAAGCACCAACGGTTCATCCTTGGCTTCCATCATAAACTTCCAAATCTCCTCTAACCCGCTTTCTGCAATTGGTTTTTCGACAAAGTCCGAACTTGCCTTAAAAGAGCCATTAAACTGCGGCTTTCTGTCCAACAGGATCTCCAATGGCTGCCCTGGGAGACCGTAGAAAAACAGAACTGACTCCAGCCAACTCATTTCAGTGCAATCAGTGGCCATCAAACCAAGCTCTGGAAAACTCTCTTGTGCCAAAGGGAGAAGCTCCTCCTTCCGCCCAAGATAATATGAGTTAAATATAAGTTGTATTGTTTTGCTACCATCTGTTTCGTTGCTGGCTTGCGCTATCACACGGATGAAGAAATTGCTATCTAACTTGTATGCCACTTCTTGCCACCTGGCCAAAACTTTGGTGGCGTTCAGTCTCAGTGTTTTGACAACATTGAAGGTTGTAACAATCGGGGGGACCGCTACGAGATTTAGTTTAAAAGCGATGATAATTCCGTATCCCGCAGAACCAGCTCCTCGAATTGCCCAGAAAAGATCTTCTCCCATAGCCTTCCGGTCAAGCAAGCGGCCATTTACATCGACGAGTTGTGCGTCAATAATATTGTCTACGGAGGCACCATACTTCCGTGTTAATGAGCCGATCCCACCACCGCTGAAATGGCCGCCTATGCCGATAGTTGGGCAGGCGCCAGCAGGAAACGCCAAAGTTGTGTCATTTTTAGCGATGGTGTAGTAGAGTTCCCCTATGGTTGCCCCGGCTTGAACCCAAGCGGTTTTTAAGTTTGCATCAATTGATATGGAACGGAGAGGGGAGATGTCGAGGGTTATGAAGGGAGTGGAGTCAGGGCCTTTGAAGGCGGAGTAAGACATGCCTTCATAGTCATGGCCGCCACTGCGGGTGCGTATCCGGAGATTACTTTCGCGTGCGCAGCTGACGGTGGCTTGGACATGGGATGGGGAGGTGGGTGAGACGATGAGGGATGGGGTGTAGGAGTTTGGTGAGATGAGGAAGCGTTGGTTTTGGACGGAGGAGAGGAGGACAGAGCTGTATGAAGTGGTGTTAGGGAGGGAGAGGATGTCAGGGGAATTGGTTTTGTTGGTGAAGCATTGGATGAAGGATTGGATGGGTGTGGTGGTGGTAGAGGAAACCAGAATGGTGGAGGATAGGAGGAGGAGAACTGCGAGCATGGTTTTGTTTTGGGTAAAGATTGATAGCTTCGTTGATGCCACTGCTTTAGTGCTTATATAGAGGCACATGAAGCAACACGATTTTATATACGGAGCATTGAGTTTGACTCATTCGGCTGCGTTTTGGCTGATCTGAACGGATTCTTTTGATGGGGTTTGTTCTATGAAATTAAATTATGTATGATTTATTTGGTTAAATTTACAAGGGTAAACTAGCCACAAGTAATCGATGTCTAGGTCAAGATCAGGCTTACATCTACGAGATCGAACCAACTTGTAAGCGTATGAGGTCATGGTCTTATGAACACCGTAAGTAGAACTAAAAATTATTAGATGAAAGGCATAAAGTGATACTTATTGATGCAATTTTTTATGTTTCATCATTTTATTATGCTACGGCATGATCTTGTACGTATTTGTGACTGCTTGAACTTGCAGAATTAAACTTGAACATAACCTTGACCTTAATTAATTAATCGAAATTAAGCTTAATTCGAGGGTGACTCGAAATTGACTCGGCTAATTTACACTCCGGATTCTAACTGCTTTAACTATTTGTAATTTAATTTCATTTATACCTACACAATTCTATCCTACTTTTTGTTAAGTTGTATTTATACAAAAATATAGAATAGAAAAATTTTAATTTTTTGAAGCGCATATTTTATTTGCGTTTTAATTTTTTTTAAAAATTTAATTAAAACAAGGGCGTTTTACTTGAAATATAAATTTTTTAATAAAGGTCCGTTTAGTAATGGGGAACAGCTGCAGGGCATTTTTAGAACATTCGTGTTTGTTTTCTTCGTTTTCACTGTCTTGAGGGATAAGCTGATTTCCTTGTATTACATGATGCCTGCGAATTCGACCCTGCGTCCCGCGTTCGAAGAAAATTGTTTACGGTTCTGCTCTCCTCGCAGTTGCTCGTCCGGTGTTACTCGTGGTGTTATTCGCGGTATTATTCATGTCTTTTGTCAGACGTTGATTCATTGTTTATATTTGCAGTAGTATTCATGTATTATTACGGTGTTATTCGCGGTGTTATTCACACCTTTTGCTAGCAGTTGATTTGCGGTATCATTTGCGATAGTATTCATTTGCGATAGTATTCACATGTTATTTCAGTGTTATTCATGGTATTATTTGAGTCTTTTGCTAGCCGTTAAATCATGGTGTTTAGCGGTATTGTTGCGGTGTTGTTTGCGATTTTATTGGTGTTATTGGTGAGTTATACGGTGCTATTCGAACTCTTGCCCGACTAGGTGTTTTTCTATAACAATTTATTTAATATTGTGTTAATTTATATATAATAACACTTAATTTTAAAATTATACATATACTATAGTTAATTTAAAATATATAATTGTAAAACTTAAAGTTAAAATTACAATACTTAAATTAAATTAATTTAATTTATACATACTTGTTTCTATTACTATATATTTTATAAGCATTAATTTACTATATTTTAAATTAAACAGTTATAAATTATTTATAAATTGTATTTAAATTTTGTGTTTTCATATTTACTATGTAACTTAAAATAAAATTAAAATGAAACATAACGAAATATAATTTATAAATAAATTATTTTAACATAATACGCTAATAGTTATGGATATATAGTTAAGACTATTGTATAGTTATTTGAAACTATTTAATAAGTATTAACCAAATTATAAAACATGTTTATGTATTAATTTAGTTTAATAAATACATTTAACTAAAATTTAGTATAATAATGATAATTAAATAATATTATAAATATAGTTAAGTTATATCTTAAAATAAATTAAATTTAAGATATATTTATAGTATGAAATAAACTAAATTTAAAATAATACATATATAATTTTAATAATTTAATATTTATAACTAATTAAACACAATTATGCTGCGGATAAAGTATTAAATTTAGAAAATTTTGTAGATCATATGAATGGGTATATGAGAAGACAGTTATTATGAGGGGAAATTCCACTCATCTTCTGAAAACCTTATGAGAGGTGAACAAAGTGTAGTTTTCCATTCATATCCACGATATCCATCATATGAGCCTACTACCTTTTGGGATAGCGATGATAGTGATGCTAATGAGGAGGAAGATGGGGTTAAACTGAGTACTGTAGTTTAGTCTATAATTATTATTGTTGTCAACTTTATGTGGTACAATTATATTGTATTGTTGTTTTGTTTTGTGTTGTACTTGTTTAGACTGCTACTTTTGTTTGCGTTTTATTTTGTTAGACACTGCTATGATGTATTTATGTTATTGTGAGTAGTTATATTTTATTTTTGTGATAGTAATTGTGTTAACTGTGTTGTCAAGTGTATTTAGTTAGTTTGTGTTGAACTTAATCCTGGATCTTAGGAAGGTTTAGAATGTTACTAACTTTCACTTAAGAACTTCATGTTTAAAATTTTCAATTTACTGCCAGGTATTTTCTTGATTTTGCATTGTGAATGTCTATTAGTGTGTTTGTTTGCTTTTATGTTATCCTTCACTACATAGAAGTCTAATGAATCACTATATGTTAAAGTTAAATTAGAATTCGATCAATTAAATTTTTACTCATGTTTTTAATTTTTGTACTTGTATATTTAGGATGAAAAAATTCATGTAAGCATGTTCTTTTTAGTTTTCATTCCTGCCTATATAAAATATGATGCTAAAATGTTTTATCTTATTAAAAATTTATGTTGGGGGGAATGAAATTTTTTTTTAAAACTTGAAGTTTATTTGTTCTCAAATGTACTACAAATAAATTTGATTTTGATTTGAAAAAAAATGATTATGCATATTAAGTTATTTTAGGGAAGTAAAATTTTTAGAAATAAGTAAGAGAATTTAGTTGAAACCTATAGTAATGAAGAAAAAATTGAAGTTAAAAATTATTAGTGTCGAAATGAAAAATATAGTGTAACTATCTTTAGGAGAAGAAATTGTAGTTTTGAAAAATTTAGAAGAGTTACTTTTATTTTCAATACTTAAATTTCTTTTATTAAAAATAATTTTCAAAACTATTATTGTGTTTTTAAGTAAAAGATTTATATCAAAATTTTGCTTTAGAAAAGATGGTGGGGATTTCAAAATCATTAAAAATCTATCCAGATATAATAATCCTGACGATAAAAAAAAGAGAAAAAGAAGAGAAAAAGTTGAAAAAGGGAAGAGAAGCTTGAGAATTAGTGACTAATGAAAAATTGGTTCCACATCTCATTTTCTTAAAGTATAAGATTTGAGAAACTTTTAAGTTTAAGGATATAATTTCATAAGTATAATTATTCTTAATAAAAATTTTTAAGTGGAGAAGATAGAATACCTAAAGTATATATTTGGAAGATTTACAATATTTCTGAACTAGATTGAAACTCATATTTTCAGACTTCTCACATTAAAAATTTCTAAACTCTAAATTGGTCTCATGTATTAAACTTTTTTTCAAAATTAAACTACTATATTTCTACATCAAAATTTTAGAATATCCTAAAGAAACTCATATTACATAATCTACTTATTTTAGTTTTTACAGATTGGAGTGTCACTTGAGGACAAGTAACATTTTATGTTTGGGAGATTTTGATACACCCAAAATATATAGTCTTTATGTACACATTTTTATACATATTTTTGAGATATTGAGCTTTAATGAAAAGTATTTGTGTGTTTTTTCTTTCAGGTACAATCAAATGGATAAAAAAATGGTGAAATGAGTGAAAAAGAATCAAATTAGAGGAAAAATGAAAGTGTGTAAAACACTGTGGAGCCTAAGCGCCCAGAACTGACACTTACGTGCTAGTAAAATCGAGAAGGTTGCACCTAAGCGCCCAATACCTCATGCTTAAACGTTGTTGACACTATTTTGGTTGAGGAGTTGCCCGTTGGAAGCTGGTTGGTCGCCAGAATCAAAATCCCGTCGCTCGCTTCAGAAAGACATTTAATTTACATGTATATATAAGTTTAGAAAAATATGAAATCAAACTGATCCCATATCTTTCATAGTTCAAATGAAAGAGCACTACACCTCAAGCTATGTATCTATCCCGAAAGATAAACACAAGACTTGAGGGTGAGACTCGATCGAATAAACTAAGAAATATATTACATCAGTTTGATCTGCGAAACCATTTTATTTGCCGATAAGTTCCCCTATTTAATACAAAGAATTAAATAGGGTTTATATTAAGCTGGTTTCGGAAAAGCTTCCTATAAGGGAAAACCTCTAGAGTTAATTACATCTTATATAACCAAAGTCAATTAAGAAAACTCTCGATAAAAATCAGGGAATATTATCTTCAAAGAGGTCAAAAGGATAGAACTTTTCAAAGAGATTGGACAAAGATGTGTGAAAGGCGAATGACTCAAATTTGGAACATTTATTTTTTAAATCCAAAAAAGGAAGAACTAGGGGATGTCATAGATCCGGAGGAGAACCTTGGTGACTTCCCAAACTACCCTATGGTTTCGCTTCAATTTCGAAGGGAGATTATTTAGATGTTTCATCCTGCCAATTTTATTAATAAAGGCTTACACTCGTGTGAAAATATCACACAAATAGCCTGGAAGATTTGAGGATTTAAGTCGTAACGAACGACAACCTCGGAATCCTAAGACAAGTTTGGGCTTATATTGTATAGCAGAATTATACAAAGACCTAAAGATAAGTTGAGAATTTATGTTGCATAAGCAAACAACTTCAAAATCCTATAACATGTTGTTCAATTCTAAGGAGTGGTTTTACTTGATGAAGACATATTTTGCTATTGAAGATGGTCGTGCCACCCATAATGCTAACTCCAAATTCCTCGTAGTGAAGAGTTTAAGTTTTCTAATATGTCAGGTTATGATGTCAAATCAAATGTTCCTATGGTTATGGTTCTTTAAATATTATGGGGCATGTTAAAGTTGATTAGAGCGACACCGGTTAGAATCATATTGTTCCCTCATTCTGATACCACTATTTTCTTTCAGATTCTCTTAATCCAAATGAATTTACTAAACTCAACTTAATGAGTTCTATACTTTCATTTAGACCGTGGGAAATCTCGTTAGTAATTGTAGATTACTGATACACCTAAAAATGTACTAATTTTTATGCTTTATTTTATGATGATATTACACTTTAAATGTATGTTTTCTTGTGTTTTTGGTTGTAGGTACATCAAATTGAAGAATTTGGAGTGATTGGAGCAAAAAGAACAAAAATAGACAAAAACGGAGCAAACCGGAGCAAATTAGGTCAAATTGAGGCACAACGGAGCCATGAGTACCTAAAATGGACACTTAAGTGCCCAAAATTGCGCTTAGGTGCCACCGGACAGAGAGGGGGACCCTTAAGCTCCCCAGAATCGGCACTTAGGCGTCGGTGACTGTTTTCAAAATAACTTCTAGAATATACGTCGGATTTGAACGATTTTTGAAGCGGTGCTTCGTGCATCTCTTGGGAAATTCATTGGAATTGATAAAATGGACTTTATATAAGAATTTAGGGCAGTTATATGGAGTTTTGAAGTGGCAATTAAGGCACCATTTAGAAGATTCAATGAATATGGACAGTTTTGAAGAGACACTTAAGCATCTCTTGGGAAATTATTAAAAAAGGCTTGGAAATGTTCTTAAAACAACTCTCAGACTCTTGATTTAATTAAAAGAGGAGAATAAGACTTGGAGAAGAAGAGAAGAAGGCTTGGGCGTGAGCCCCAAGCGGGGCGGCAAGGTGAGAGAGAAAGAGAGAGAGTGAGAGATTTCTTATTTTCTTTTCACTTTGTTCTTAGAGGGATTGTAAGGAGATTGTTTTTGCTATACAAGGAGAGTTTGATTTTCCAGTAGAGATAAGTATTTTCATTGTAATTTGATTTGAATTTAGTACCTTGTTTGTATATTTTCAAAGTCTTGTTCAATGAAAAGTTCTTGTTGTTTCTCCATGTGTAGTAAGTAGTTTTCTTTACTCTTCCCTCTTGTAATGAGTTAGTATGGATGTGTAGGATATAGAATTGAGTAGAGTGAGACTATATTGTGATGATTTTACTTTGTTCTTCATTTACATGTAAACTTGATCAACTTGCATATTAAAATATGTTATGAGAACATGTAAGATCCGTGATGGTGTTGTCATAATCAACATAGGTAGAATCACATGAGAATGCATGGATGAGAACGTAGTCCATATGATTGAGTGCAAATAAATAGAGAAATAATCTTTAATGGGTGTATAATTAGAGGACTTTAGAGTGATAGGCTAAAGCCCCTTAATTTCGTCTATTATTTTAAGTTTTGATGCGAGATGTTAGCCTCCAGGTGGAGGGATAAGAGAAAACTCTATAGTGAGAGCTAGTATCTTCCATGTCTAGCCCGTCTTCAAAACTATTCAAACTTTAGATTAACTAATGTTCTTTATAACATCTCTAGTAAGGGAAAAGAATATTATTGCTCCTATTTGTCACAATCTCTCTCACTTACTTTTACACATGTCACTAATTTCGTTGCATGAGGGAGTACTTTTAATATATTAAAAACCCCACTTTTTGATTTTCACTAAGTATTTTAATTTAGAAATAGAATTAATATTGTAGTGATAATTGCATGATAAAATTAAAACCAAGTTTTTATCAACCTTCCAAGCTAGGGCGGGTTATTCTAAACTAGAATTTCTCTTGAAAGTCGCCATGATTAACCTCAATCTTTGTGGGATCGATATTTGGGCCTTAATTAGAAAGCCCTATATTACTTGATAACGATACATATACTTGCGTAGAATCTCTAGAAAAATAATTGAAATCTTACTTTGCTTGGGATCAAGTTTTTGGTGTCAATCTTAAAGTAGTGGTGTCAACTTCTTAAATTCACATATAAAAAAGAATATCAGGATCAGTTACCTCCTCCGAGGGATTCCCGATCATTCGATAGAGATGTTTTAATTTAGTTGTAATTTTTGTTTTGTGATGTTTGTGATTAAATTTTGAGCTGTCTCATATTTTAAATGTTGTGGCGGTAAATTTTATCATGATTGATTTTTAGTTTTGGTTTTACGGCTATCCTAGCAGTTTTGATTTTCATGTAGGGTGACATCGTTGTTTAACATGCAACCTCAAGGTAAGAAGTACAAAAAGGTAAATTCATTAATTTAAAAGCGTACCTGTCGATTCTTCTCGTTCCTCCACCTGAGCTGTTAGTATTTGCAAGGCATGTATATAATTTTGCAAGGAATTTAAGTTACAGGAGTAGATGAAGGTTTAGCTACCAAACCCCATGTTATGACTTTATTGAATCTCAAAAGATCCTAGTGGATGATTTTAGAACAAAAATATGGCAAGTCAAATTTGCCCTTTAGAATATCCAATAGATTCCAAAGTGCTCGAGGCATGACCCTGAACCACTTTGAAGATCTCTTGAAATATGTCGAGTTCATTTTGGACTTATCATATTGTTCCATTAATCATCTGAGGTTGTATTGTAACTACCCCATTGCTTAGTGAAGCTTGACAATTTAATTATCCCTATGATAGGATACTCAATTAATCAATTGGTGTTTCATTTAAGAGTTATGTGAGTGGGAGCTTCTAAGGCAAGCTTAGGTCATTAAAAGATTGTGGTGCCCACAATTAAGGTCAGACTTTTAGTGTTTAAAAATGTTAATCACCAATCATGTTATCTTCTAAATCCGATCAATTGAATTTAGACATTGAGCCTAGGTCACTACTAAGCCTTTAACAATCAAAATAAGTGAAATGATGATTATCAAAATTTTAATCTAAGTGACATATATTCTTATTAAATGATCACATCATCCTCAACTTTGGGCTTAAGAAAATTAAACTATCATCTTTCCAGCTTACACCCATCACTTAAGAGTTGTTTGATCTTAATTGACTTCCAAGTCATGAAGATTAGGAGAATTATGATGTTGTGCAAGGGTGGTGAGTGAGTTTCTACCTTTTAATCTCATTATATTTCAATCATCCAAACATGTTCATTAAGATCAAAATTACCCACTTTCTCTTAGTTAATCCTAAATTTTGATTAAGACACCAAAATCTAGAACGACTATTTTGCCCTTAGGGCACTCACCTCATAACTCATTAAAAATAACTCAAATGACTTTGAGGATTTAGAGTGTCATATCCATGAGGTAATTATAATGTTAGAGGAAAATATGTGCTCCTCAAAATTTAATTTAATTTAAATATTTATTTAAACCGAGAAAATATGTTTTTTAGAAATTAATTTATTTAACTTTCCAAGATAAAATTTTTATTTATTAGAAAATTATTAGAGGTTTCCCTAGGTCATAGAAATACTTAGACAAAATTTCATGATTTTTTGAATTAAATTATTATTATTATTACTATTATTTCATTATTAAAAAGTTTTAATGATTTAATTAAATAGAAAATAATGTCTTAATTACCAAAATTATTTTTATATTTTTATTAGACTCCTCTGAGTTCAGAAAACTCAGAGAATCAAATTTTGTATTTTTATAATTTTAAATTTATTCATTATAATTATTTTGATGAGAAAATAAGGGAAATTCATTTTTTAAGCTTTTAAAATTTATTTTTAATTTAGGAAAATTAGAAAAAATATTTTAATGAGTCCCGAGTGATTGATATACAAAAATAATATACTCTTTTAAGTACAATTTTTATGCTTATTTTTGGAGATATTGCACTTTAAAGAAATGTTTTTTTTGTATTTTTGTTGCAGATATATCATTTTTTGGCATTTGGAAAAAAATGGCAAAAGGAGCAAAATTTGGAGAAAAAACAGCCAATTTTGGGGTTTGGCGCAGATGCGTCAAAATCCAAAGCGCTGGCGCATGATGCGCCAAACGCGACATTTTCAAATTATGGTAGTTCGAGATGAATTTTACTCAAATTTTCAAAGGGACACTTGTTCTAAAAACCCCATGGAGTGATTCAATGCATTTAGACACGATGGAGGGTTTCAATTCGAAAGGATTTGACTGTTGGAACAAGGAGGCACATCTTTTGAAATTCAAAGTTTTGACTTTTGAATTTTGGAGGGAAATCGAAACTCTTTGGAGAGGAAGTAGCCCTAAAGGAGGGGGGACTTCAGAGTGTGACGAGAGGGAGAGAGAGAGAATTGGTGTGAGTTAAAAAAAGCGAGAAGAGGAGATTTTCTTCTAGAGCCATGAAAGGCAAGAGGAAGAGATAGAGAGAGAAAGTCAAGGGCTTGGAGATTTTCTTCTAGGGTTAGAATGTGAGAGATTTCTTCTTCATTACATTTCTAAGAGAGAATTGGGAGTGATTGTAAAGAGGGAAAAGCTTGGAGAGAACTTCTAGGAATTTTCTTGAGAAGGATTGTGAGTTAAGTTGTATTTTTAAATTCTTTTGTTTGTAAACTTTTTTTTATATATGAAATCCGTGTTTTATCGTATCCTTCTTATGAATTTTGAGTAGTCTTCTTTATCCTTCTCCCTACTTTAAATAAATGGTTTTGTGAAGAATTGATTTTGTTTTCTACTATTTTAAATGTTAATAATTTGTGATGATTTGAACTCTGACCTTCATTTACTTTTTGATCTGGCCAATTGAATTGCTAAAATGTGTTGAGAAATATATATTCTGAAAAGGGGATATGATATCAACAACAAAAGGAGACATTCGATTTCATGGGAGAGTGTTTCATCCATGGATTGGGTGCAAATAAATAGGGAATAATACTTTGTTGGATGTAGAATTGGAAGATTTTAAGGTGACAAATTATAATCTCCAATTTGGTTCAGTTGATTGGAAACTAATGCAAGCATGTTAGTCCTCAAGTGAGGGAGAAGTGGGAGCTCTGAAGTGACAGCCGGTTTCCTCACAGCCTAACCACAGAATTAGGGACAAAACTCTGGATTAGTTAATGTTCTTTATAGCACTCGGGAGAGGGTAGAGAATAGGATTGCTCCTATTTGGCACAAAATAATTTTTTAAATATATTTTTCAAATGATTTCAATTTCCTTACAAGCCATATTTTCATTGTAAAGGGGAAGGATGTTTCTCATACTTGAACTTTTCGTCAACAAATCCTTTATTTTATTTCAGCAATTTACTTTTGAAATTTTAGCATTTAGCTTAATTTATTTGTTATAGTCGTACATATGCATATTTAGTAGCATTTCACTTAAGTAGTTTAACTTCAAACATCCTACTTTACTTTGTTTTTATTTTTAGTTTATAATAAAATATAAATAGCTAGCTTATATATATTTCCAACTTTCCTGTGAGATCGATATCTATGACTCCATTAGAGCCATATATTACTTGAACAATACATATACTTGCGTTATATGTAAAATGAAATTGGGAGTTTAAAAGAGGTTTTAAAGATAAATTATTTTCATTAAAGTTACATTATTGTTTGGGTTACATTGTATTATTATTATTAATTTAATATCATTTTTCCCCGAATTCTGCATCAAGTTTTTGACGTCGTTGCAGGGGAAGTAACAGGAAATATTAGTTATTTTATTTTAAAATATAAAAAAAGGAAAAAAAATATTTATAGTTTAGTTTGAACATTTTCTTGTTTAAGTGTATCACTTATTTTTAATTACTTATTTTATTTTTTTATGTGTAGTATAAGATCTGAAAACTTAATACCTTACGATTTTGAATTAGAAAGAACTGTTAGAAAAATTTAAAAACAACAAAAAGAGAAAAATTATTATAGCAAAATGGCTTGCAACTTAAGTAATGTTGGAAATAAGAATGAACATCATCAGAGAACTTTAAGGGATTATGTTAATCCTATAGCAGTTGAAATTCATTTGAGTATACAAAACCCTGTTATAGCTACCAATTCATTTTAGCTTAAACCTGCTATTATCCAAATGATACAAAATAATCAGTTTGGAATAACACCAAATGAAAATCCCAATATACACGTTGCTAGTTTTCTAAAATTGTGTGCTACATTTAAATATGATGAAGTGTTGAATGATATTGTCAGACTTAGATTTTTTCCCTTTTCACTGAGAGATAAAGCTAAGATGTGGTTAAACTCATTAGCACCCGAATCTATCAGAACTTTGGGAGACTTATCAAAAAAATTTTTATCTAAATATTTTACACCTTAAGAAACTGCTAAGCTTAGAAATGATATTACATCTATTTGTCAGTTTGAAGGGGAATCAATTTATGAAGCCTGGGAAAGATTTAAAGATCTCCTTAGGAAGTGTCCACACTATGAGTTGTCAGATTGGTTAATAATTCAAACTTTAAATATATATATATATATNATATATATATATATATATATATATATATATATTAGCTGCTCAAATAACTGCTATATCGAAGAAAATAGATCATTATGGAATAAATTATTTTCAAACAGCACCTCTACTTGAGGAGAAATCATTTGGACAAATGATAGATTTTTAATCTTCTTATGAGACTTTAAATGCAATAAAAAATTGTTTTAATAATCTGTATGCCAATTATTATAATCTAGGATGGAATAATCATCCAAACTTTAGTTTGAGTAACAATAACTCGAATACTGTAAATCCACAATGGGGAAATAATGCTGCAAACCCAGTAGGAAGCTCCAACAATAAAGGAAATCAAGCTTATAAAACTTATTACCCGCCAGGATTTAATAATTTGCAAAGTAAGGAGAAAAAATTATCAATAAAAGAATTGATATTGCAAATGGGAATTCAAATACAGAGTCAAGGAGCTACAATCAAAAACTTGGAAAATCAATTGAGTTGTATTGCTACTACACTTAGCAATAGACATCCAAAAACATTGCCTAGTAATGTTGAAATAAATTCTAAAGATCAGAACAGAGAGCAAATTAAAGCTACTTAACTGAGAAGTGGAAAATAATTAGAAGAAAGAGTTCAACGAGAAGTTGAAATTGAAAAAGATGGGGCGTAAAATGAAAATTCTGGTGAAGATTTTCATTGTGAGTCAGAAAGTCCTATTAAACCAATGAAAATCACTGTAGAAAGACCACCGCCTCCATTTCCTCAAAGATTGAAGCAGAAGTATAGAGATAATCAATTTTCAAAATTTTTTGAAATTTTGAAAAAAAATTAACATAAACATTCCACTTGTTGAAGCTTTGGAACAAATGTCAAGCAATGTAAAGTTCATGAAGGGTATACTTAATAAGAAAAAAAAAGTTTGTTGAGAATGAGACGGTTCCACTCAGTGAAGAGTGTAGCGCTATAATTCAGAAAAAAACTTCCTGAAAAACTTAAAGATCCTGGAAGTTTTACAATTCCTTGTGCTATTGGCGAACGATTTCATAGAAAAGCTTTATGTGATTTAGAAGCTAGTATTAATCTTATGTCGTTATCAATTTTTAGAATGCTGAGTTTAGGAGATATTTCTCCTACAACTGTAACTCTTCAGTTAGCTGATGGTTTGATTACCTATCCTAAAGAAGTTATAGAAGATGATTTAGTAAAGGTTGATAAATTTATCTTTCCTATGGACTTTATTGTATAAGATATGGAGGAAGTTAAATAAATCCCTATTATTTTAAGAAGACCATTCCTAGCTACTAGAAGAGCTTTGATAAATGTGCAGAAGGGAGAACTAACTATGAGAGTTAGTGATCAAGAGGTTGCATCTAATATTAAAAAATCAATGAGATACCCTGCAAAAGAACAAGAAATTGAATACTTCAGAATGGATATTAATGAGTGTTTAAGCCATGAACATTTCAAAAAAACATAAGAAAGTGAATTTGAAAAGGAATATATAGAATATCAAGATGAGGATAAAATCCAAGATGAATCTATGGAAGTGAGTACAGAAGAATTGGATTATGTTCATGTCGGTCGCCATGCGGCTGGGGTGCGGTCTAATTTAGCGTAATATAGTGTTTAGAAATTAAGTATTTTAATTTAAAGAAAATGGGGTCAAACGGTTCCCATTGATTCCTACAATTTGGATAATCAAGCTAACCACAAGTAATGTACCACCATAAAAGGTAATACACTACTTGATAATAAGCTTAATTAAATAAACTATAGAAATAAATGACTTCCGTTTGATCTACAAGTTTGCATGATGACCGACAGATTCCCCTATTTAATATGAGAGTCAAATAGGGTTTATTTTAAGTCTGGGTTCTTTTAAGTTCCCTATAAGGGCAAGCCCCTATAGTTAATTATATCTTAAGCGACAGATCACCTAAGAAAACTCTCGATAAAAATCAGGAATCTTTTATTTTCATGACTTCAAAAGGAAAGGGTTTTCAACGAACATGATTGTAAAATCTTCAATAGGGATTGGTTCAAAGGTGAAAGATTTTTGTTTTAAAATTCAAAGGAAGGAAAGTAGGGGAGATTAAAGATCCAGAATAGGTTCTTGGTAATCCCCCAAACTATCCTAATGTTTAGCTCAATTTAGGATAATATTAATTTAAGTTATTTCTTGTTAGTTTTATTAATTATGACTTAGATTTGTGTAATGATGATTTACACAAAAAGCCTAGAAAGATAGGAGGTTTTACGTCGAGTGACTACCTCAGAATCCTAAAAACAAGTTAGGACATACTGCATATCGGGACTATGCAGGAGCCTAAAAAAAGGAGAGGTTTATGTCATAAAAGACAACCTCGAAATCCTAAGGATTATTATTTAAACTAAAGAAAGAGTCTTGAACAAGCTGCCCACGAAGTCTGCTCCAAATTTCATACCGAAATGTCTTCAGGTCCTCCAATCTTATAATTGAAAGTTTTATTTGTTTTGATAATTTTATAGTGAATTAATTAAAGGTTAGTGGAGGTATAGTTCAAACCTAGGCCAAGGCTAAGTTTACTTAAGCTAAGTAATTACCTAATGTTATGATTTCTAGGTTCTCCCTAATCTAAATAACTTTTATTCTTTCATTATTTGTCCTTAACACATGCATTCTATGTTTGATAAAAGCAGTAAAGGAACATGCATTGAGATACATAAATCAATAAATAGAGCAAATAAAGAAACAATGTTTTATCAATTTTTTTTGTTAAGTTTTAATGATTTAATTAGTGGTAACCCAGTCAAGATGTCTATGGCTCAGTCGTCCCGGGTTGCCAGATGCTCTAGCTTATTTAGTCCGAAAGGTGGTTGCCCACCAGGACCGGAAGATTCTTGTCAACATCCATAGATTGCATCGTCCAAGGAATCTTCATAAACTAGAAAAAGAATGGGGTTTAACTTGCGTTATGTGATCTTTGTGATAAAGATTTGATTAAGATTTGATTAATTCTTGAATTACTTCATTAATTTTAGGGTTGGAATATTTTAGGTTATTTACATCTTGTTGTCAGATTTTAGGTGTTTTATTTTAGTTATTTTGGTTCACTTGTTATTACTTATGTGAAGTTGACGACTTCGAAGCTGACTTAACCTCAAAGCCATGCTTTAAAGCATTGTTGTATCTGTTTTCGTTTACGTTTAAGTTTTAATGTGTTTTATGTAAATTTTACCCCTCTCAATGTATTTTATTTTATTTCTTAATTAATATTCAAGTTGAGGGGTTTAGGTTTAACTTAGGCTTGAGGTTTTACCTAAAAGGTTCTTCTATGTTCAACCTATGTGTTAGGTTCTAACCTTAGGTTTAGGGTAGGTTTAGCTTAAGGCTAAGCTATGATTAAGGTTTGTTTAGCCTTAAAGATCAGGGTTGGATTAGCGTTAACTAACCTAAGGTTTAGGTTAACTAATCCTATTGGTTTATGATTAACTAACCTAGGGTTTAGGTTAGCTAATTCTATTGGTTTAGGGTTAACTAACCTAAGGTTTAGGCTTAGCTAATCCTATTGGTTTAGGGTTAACTAACATAATATTTCGATTAACTAATCCTATTGGTTTAGGGTTAACTAACCTAAGGTTTATGTTAACTAATCCTATGGATTAGGGTTAACTAACCTAAGGTTTAGGTTAACTAATCCTATTGGTTTAGGGCTAACCAATCTAATGTTTAGGTTGGTTTAGGGTTAATTATCCTAAGGTTTAGGTTAACTAATCCTA